>ML788022.1:242839-262551 GCA_009831015.1 Picea engelmannii | reverse complement strand
TATATATATATATTAAGGATAAATTAAAATGATGGATGATGATAAATTAAAATGACAAATAACATGATTGTAAATAGGAAAAATAAAGTAATATATATATTATAAGAAAATTGACGTGTATTCCATAATCTCTAATTTATAGAAAAAGAAAATAATTTAGAGAGAGGGGTAGGGATGAGTGACACTTGTAAAAGAGAGAAATTTTTAGGGTTTCATTAAAAAAACTTAAAAGAAATATGATTTAGGGTTTTGAGGGGGATAAAAGAAAGAGGGGAAGGGGAGAAAAAGGGATCTGCTATGAGGTATTGTTATGCTGCCAAAATTGCAAACTGGACTGATTGCTTCTGAGAAGTTGGGGATTTCCTCAGCTGTATTAGAGTGGTAGCTCAGCCTTGGAGGCGAGCTGGGGAAGCTAGGCTACTGTCTGGACTGTGTCTGGCCCCTTTGTGGCTCGGGGGGCTAAGGGGGAAGCAGAGTACCCCTAGTGTTGGCTGGGAGGTACCTGTGAGTCCTCTATGGTTGGCATGGAGCATGAGCGACACGGAGCAGGAGCAACGTGGAGCGCACAGACGCCATCAGGAGCGGGCGAACAAGATAAGGTATGTTTTTATTTTGGTTGAAAGATAGTCCATGTTGCGTCTGAAAAATATAGAGGGCTGTGTTTTTATTTGGATAAATGCTTTAAGTTTTGTGATAAAGATTAGTTTAGAATGGTTGCAACGAACCACAAGAATCGACCCATCTTATGCTGTAAAAATTTAGCAGGACAATTTATGGTTCTTCGTTTTTGGCACAGTTTTAGGGTTTCTGGCAATTTTGTTTTGGGGTTTATGGTTATTGTATTTGGGTCCCTAAGTGTTGATTCTTCTGCCGGGGCGTGTAATTACTTCACTGGGGCATTTTTTCTATTCCGTGGGCATTTCATTGGTGGCTATTTTGTTTATGGGCATTTTTACATTTTGTTGTGGGCGTTGGACTTCTTGGGTGTTTGCATACACTGCCATTTTGCTTCACCACCCAGAAATCGTTTTTACCTTCTGCCATGGGCATTTTGCATTTCCGAGTTTCGTTGACTGTGGGCCTTCCTGGAATTTGTTTACATTCTGCCATAACTGTGGAGTTGTGAGATTATTATAAGCACGCACACTAATTATGTGAAAGGTAGTAGTCCCATGCTGCAGCATTAGGGTGGGGAATGAAAGGTATTCCTCAGTAAATATTTCAACACCACTGATTTTCTCGCCTCCATCGACTCATTTTCACTAGTCGCGACAGCCGGCAGTTTACCTATTATATTCAATGTAATTTCTAGCCTGTAATTTACATTCATGTGTTAAAGATTTCAGGTTATTAGTTAAGAGTGAGCATCGTTTTTGAATTCAGATTTTCTACGATTAAAAATCTGAGATTCCTTCAATTACTGAAGGCTCTGCACAGTGTCCAATGCAATGCGGCGGTGGTTGTCCATTGGAATATTGTTCGTTGATGCAGACTGTCTTGTTTAGGTTAGGCTCAAGACTCCAGAGCGATAAATGGTATCTAAATTTTGGATGGAATGAAGGTTTTTTTTTGGTTTCATGGCATGGGTTAGTAAAGTCTTCATATTGATTAAGAATTAATATTGACTCAGTCAAATTATTATTTAGGTTAATCAAGGAAAATGGTTTATAACGCTATGGAAAAGTTAGTTTATTTTATGTTGTTCAAGAAAACTGGTTCGAAATTTACTTTTTATTTCAAAACGAATCCTATCTCTGGTACATAGGCAAGAAATTGTTTTTCGTCTTCCAGCAGCGAACCCATTTAACCCTTGGATCAAATCGACCAAGCCTCGGTGCTGCTCGACGACGGTCGGCGTGGTATTGTGGGTTTCCCCCCTTGGATCCCAACAGCCTTCTAGCGATTCATGACTGAACCTGTGATTTGTCCCTTCCGCTGGTAGCTACAGCTTGATCCCCTTTGCAAATGGCCTTACCATTTCCTTCTGGGGCTGATGCGTAGCATTCCTCTCCTCCACCTATGACCACCTTACACTTAGGAGTGAGCCCTTATTCTCTGTCTTCAACCCCTTATCATAGCCTGTGCGAGTAAAACCTTGACCAGAGAGTGCGGTCGTGGGTTTGCATAGTGGGAAGCACGTCTACGTTTTACAACTTTTAATTGTTGTTGGAAGTGAAACCCTTACCCTGTCAGACTGTAGATGCCACGGTTTATTGATTTATTGACCAGTAGGTTTTTTCATTAAGTTATTTGGTATGTATCGAAATTGTCAGCGCTGGATTGAATGATCATTAATTGCATTATGATTTAACCTAGATTGCAGAACCATCGTGTTTCTTCTGATAAGCTACTGGAAATTATAGTTAACGATGAGATATTTGGTAGATTATGGGGTAGACGCATGGACTCTATAAGTTATGCTGTTGTAATGCCACCTGCTGTATTTAAACGCCCAAGGTAAAGCGCAATCATGCAATGCAATTATAAAACGTATATTAAATTGCAGTAGTAGTAAAGTGTTATGGAAAATTTGCTGTAATAGGAATGGGGTTATCGTAAATGGCAACGTAAACGGCAATTAAAAATGCATTGTTGATTTAGTTTATGGAAGATTGTGGTAATGTGACCTTGTAGTATCAATGTGTGTTTTTGGGTGTGGTCAAAATAAAGACTATATATAGTTAAGGTAACCAGAAGTGTAGGATAGCTCATAAAAGTATGCCATTGCCCTTTTCTATTGCATTTAGTATTGTAAATTTTATGGTCATTAGTGATATTATGGTGGACTTGAACAACAACGGAATGATTGTGGTATTAATAACAATATTGGGATAAGTCTCGTTTCAATTACCTTGTCGTTCATGGTAGAGGTTAAATTAAGGTATTGATTAAATTTAATGCAAATGTTATGAGAAGGTTAATATTTACGTTACTTGTTTAATGGAATGTTAAATAATTGTTGAAATAATATAAGGGAATGTAAAAGGAGTAATTGTAATGATATTTGTTTAATTGTTAATCAATTTGTTATTTAATTGGTTTTTGATTAATTGTTATCAAATTGCCATAATTTTATTAATCACTAATTAATTGGGGGGGGGAGCATGAAATGTAATGATTGGTGACTTTATGGAAAATTTAGTGTATTATTAAAATGGGATGTTTTATGTTAGTAATGAAAGGCCTTTATTAATTCGAATTACAATGCTAAGAATTCCTCTAAAAACCCGATTACAATATGGATACCCAATTGATTTTAAACTATTATGTTAACATCGATTTTTAGTTATTTACAATGTTGGTAATGAAAGGCCCTTCTTAGTTTAAATTTACCACGCTATTCTATTTATAAAGGTAAACACGTGGTTGTTTATGGTTAGGATTTTGGTAGTTTGGTGGTTATTCATATCCAACAAAAGGTAAGGTCATCCTTATTTTAATTGCACCGCCAATGTGATGTAGAAGGCAAGGATATGGTTATGTTATGGTAAGCTCTTTATGATTCAGTAAACAGGGATTTGCACTCAATTAATGTACATTGTATAAGACGGGGTGGGTAACGCGTCACTTGATGGAAACAAACGGAGTAGTCGGTCTATGACTAAGGTCATTGAGTCTCCATAGTGGTTAGTCGATGTTAGAATCCTTCTGATTTGCGTCTCCCATAGTTGTTTCTTGTGTCGGGAAGGATGGATACACCTCATCGTAGCCCAATATATAAGTTTGTGCGTGATTTTTCTGTGTAAAGAATCCAATGCTGTATCAAGAGTCTTGGGCCTTTTAAAGGCAGGGTTTCCACTCTTGCGACACACCTGAGGGGATTACTAGTTTCTGCCTGAGCAGTCGGCTAGGAGCCTATCTGACCTTCTCTCTCTCCGGAGTAGAGAACTAAGATTAAACGCCCTGCTTTCTTGTGCAGAAATAGTAAGACCTACTACTATGGACTCTTCCCTCTGTGTTCATACTGTGCATAACCCAGTATGTCCTTAAATGTTTGCGTAGTGCGCCTTATGTCCTTGATCGTTATTGTTGCTGCTACTTGTTGTGCATCCTTGTCTTCTTGTGGTAACCTTCGTGGTTGCATCTTGTTGGTTGTTGGGTGGTGACGTAGAGTTAAGTGTGTCTGTTACTTCTACACGCGCACACACCTTAACACACACACAAAAAAAAAAAATTCACCTGTTAAAGAGTCCTTGTCGTAACAAGGAGGTCGTTACAAGTGTCTTAGGGCCATCTAGTTTTATTCCTTCCTCAACATCAATGCGACATCCCCTTGAGGATGCACCACGTGCTCCAAAGGTGGCACTCGCCCCGATTGTTTCTCTTGCGCGACGTTCCCTTCAGGATGCACCACATGCTCCAAGGGTGCCACTCGCTAACTTGCATTTCTTTCGTGCGATGTGCCCTTTAGGATGCACCACGTGCTCCAAGGGTGCCACTCGCTGACTTCTATTTCTTTTGCATGACGTGCCCTTCAGGATGCACCACGTTCTCCAAGGGTTCCACTTGCCAACTTGACTGATTGGTAGACATCTATAACCCCTGGAGTCAACACTCCGCCAGGTGAACTTGTGGGAGACTAAGTGCTCTAAGGAATAATGCCCCCGCCTTATTGCGCACCCCTTAGAATCATCGTGAGCGACTATCGCAGTCTACCCTCACAACATCGTGGATCCTCTCGAACTAGGTAATCATTAACCTACAGTTCGAGCCACGGTGGGAGTGGTAGTAGGCTGTGGCAGGGTTGCTGTCCACACCTCTCCCTCAACCTCTCTGAAAATCATGTGTGGCCCCTTTACTGCATATGTGAGTCTGGTCGGCAAGCTATCATCAGCTTGCATCATGAACAATCGTGTCAGAACATGTCAACATCATATCATCAAATCAATGAAATATCACGATAAATAAATCAACCCAAATAACACACTCCCTGACTCAATCCGGAGTCCAAGGGGTTCCACCAATGCCTCTGCATCCTCAAGGTCCAAAACCCAGCACACTCAATAAAACTGAGTCAATAACACTTGTCTACGTCAAAGCAGTAAAACATCATGTCATATATCATAACGCATCATAATCAAGGATAAATGTTTTAACATCATAAAAGTCCAGATCACTTGTGAGCAAGTGTCCTCAAAGAATAAGTTTTCTCAGTGCGCCAGAGCGGGATGTTACAGAATGAATCCTGCCATCATACATTCCTATTCCAACTCCATGAGTTCTTCTGACCTGTGTTGAGGGGACCATTCATCTGTAAACTGGGTTGCCAAAGCAACTTGGAGGTTGGGAACAACAAATTCTAGTGGAGTGATATCTTCTTTACCATAGAATAATATGAAAGGTGTGTACTTGTTCAGTCGCTTTCAAGTTGTTTTTTATACCCATAATACTTTAGGGATGCATTGATCCTAATTTTCACACTACACATTAAAAAATTTGGTTAAGGCATGTTCTAAAATTTTATTGAAAGCTTCAATAGTACCTTTAGCTTGAAGATGATAGGGGGTGCTATTTTGGTGGTGAATCATGAACTCCTAAGTGAGTTTCTCAATGGTCTCATTTAGAAAATGTGAGCCTAGTCTCTCATCAACACCCTTGGATAGCCAAATCTAGTAATTACATTCTCAAAAATTAATCGCGCTATTTTTTCTATTGTACAGTATTTAACTAGAGTGGATTTGTCCCATGTTGTTAGATATTCAGTCATGGTAATAACATAGCGTGCACCTATTTTACATGCAGGAGGATTAATGGGCCCATAAAATCTATTTCCCATTTGTAAAACGACTCTGGCATTGTGACTAGAAACAAGGGGAGCTCATCCCATCGGCAAGGATTTCCTGTTCATTGACATACATAGTTCTTACAATAGTTCTTTGTATATTCAAAGAGAAAGGACCACCAAAGCCCTACATGCAAAACCTTGCACATTGTAGCCTTACCTACATTGTGTCCTCTCAAAATACCCTCATGTGCTTCCTACAAAATGGGATCCAATTCATGTTATAGTGCACACCTATGGAAGATGTCATCCACAACAATTTTATACACCTACCCAACAATCAACTGATAATCTATGTTATGGGTCACCATTTCATGATGTTGAGATTGGGTATAGCCTGGTGGATCCTGTCCTATCACATTAAATTCAACAATCTCGACCAATTGATTAGAATTTGATTCATAATGGAAGAGTTGTGTGACTTAAAGTTCATCATCTAAAATTTGATTAGCCTCTATAGTCTCAAGTTGTGATAGATGACTTGGTCCAACATTTTACTTTCCTTTCTTGAAAACAACTTCAAATTCAAACTCTTGAAAGAGAATAAGCCAAGGACATATTCTTCCACCTAATATCAACTTGTTGACCAAATATTTGACTGTAGAGTGGTCTGTAAATAATTTGAAAGGGGTCCTTAGAAAATAATGGTGAAACTTATGCAATGCATATACCATGGAAAGGCCCTCGCATTATGTTGTCATATAATTCTTTTCTACGTCGGAAAACTATTGACCAAAAATATATACTAGATGGTCAATATTACATTTTTCTGGATGCATAAGAATTGTTCCTAGTGCAATCGACGAGGCATCTACATGGACATGAAATATTTTAGACCAGTCCAAAAAAAACAAAATTGATGCAGTCACGAGTTTCTCTTTAAGAGTATCCAATGATTCTTTCCATTGTAGTGTCCATCTATACTTAGTATCCTTGTGCAACAACTTCTCCAATGGGGTAATAAATTTGGCATAATTCTGAATAAACCACTAGTAATATCCTGTATGACCCAATGTCACGCATAACTTGTATACCAAAGTGGGGGCCACAATATTGAAGATTGCGGTGATAATATATTGATCCACCAAAAATCCATAATTTCACACAACATGGCCCAACAATGTGCCAAATGATGTACAAAAGATGCACTTCTTCAAATATGGTGACATCTAGAGCTAGCGGCATCAGTATAACACAAACTAATGGGATTGGATGTGTTCCTTCAACAAACTTAAATATGTCCAATCATTCAAATAAACCTCAAGAAACTCATGGAAAAATTCCTTCAAGGCTGTGACCACTATTAAATAAAATATTGTAGAAGAATTCTTTAAGCCAAAAGGAATAACAATGAATACAAACGACTCCCATTCCATTGCAAAGGTGGTTTTGGATTGATCCTCCTCTACGATCTGAACCTAATCATACCCTAAAAATTTGTATGTAAAAGAGTAGGATTCTCGACCTCCAACATTCTCCAACACCTCATCAATGAAAGGTTTAAGGAAAGGATCATGGATGTAGGCTACATTGAGACTTCCTAGATACACACATATTTGAATATCATCATTATTATTAGGTTTCAAAACCATAGGAATAATCCAGTCGGACTCCTCCACAGGTACAATGACTCCAACATCCAACATCTGATCAAATTATTTGCACATATTTTCCTTATATTTTGGATTTAATAAATAAGGAATTCTTTTGACATGTTTGTAGTCCAGTTTGAGATGAATTTTCATATCCCCCAGTGATCCTACAATTCTTTTCATTTCTAAGACACTATGGGAAAATTAGTCTCATATTGCTTGAGTAGGTTGTTAACTTGAGTGACCATATCCTTATCCCAATAATCACCAATGGTGTCCATTTTGGGTGCGTCCTCAGTGCCATTATTATGTTTCTTGGTTTTAATCAGACCACTATATTCTAGTGCAACCATATTCATCAAATCCCATTTCAACATGGGCTCACCTTCATATTATTTGATCTAGATTCCCCGTGGATCATCATCATCAATGTCATCGACATCGACCTTCCAAAAATGAATATCCTCTTTCATTTTTTATACTCATCGGTGATATGAGCATACTACCCTATATGTGGCTTCCTTTGGATGTCAATGAAATATACAATATTTAATATATAGGAGGGCTTCTCTTTGGGCTAGATTTCCTTCTATGAATATGGATTTCAAGCAAAATTGGGAGGTCATATGGGTCCAATCAATCATTTTCCTCTTGATTTCCTCCTGAATATACCATACCCTAGGAACCATATCGATAGTATGAATGAACTGATGGACCGATTGGGATCAAGGGATATTCTTGGAAGTCCAGCACCATTAATAAAAATAAAATTGTTGCTGGGGATGTTCAGTACCCTTGTATTAGTTAGCCAATTCAGATTTGGTGATGGGACAGAACAATAATTTTATCAACTCAACCATCTGCACCTAGTCCTAAAGATTCATGTGTAGTGTTACCCACCATCACGTAGGTGTCCCACGAACCACAATATCCATGGCCTAAATCCTCTACATTGTTGGGATGATCTTCTCCATATATACTAGGAGTGCCTCTATTGTCCCTATTCCATCAAACCATGAGGCACCACATAACTCAGATCCTATCCAGTGCACTTATTTAACTATGCTCACACATATTCTAGTAGATACCTCATACAACTTGTTTTTCCTCCTTTGTATGGCATCTTTAGAATCAATGTAATAAGACTTGATGCTCTGTCAACTTAATTATCCATCCGTGGTGGGATTGATGTAATCCTCCCCTTTCCTATTGATCTTATAAATGTTTTGAATTATAAATCTCCATGCATCCTCATCCACCAACTCATTTTACCTGTCTCCTTCATTTAGATAAAGAGATGCGATCATGTGTATGGTGTCTGTCTTAAATGGAATTTTCCTCTACTTCAAATTTAGTACTAGATTTTTGTCAAAGGACTTGTCAATTCCAAGCAATGCAAGGTATGGATCAAATTCATCCATAATATCTATGACCTTAAAGTCAGCCTTTTTATTCAACCCTTATATATTCACCTCTACTTGCTCCAATTGTCTTATATGATAGATCATCTACTGATTTGATAACCACAGCTTGATGGGTGACCATACTGGACTCAACTTCCCCATAAAATCCCATGAATTTTTGGGTAAAATGTTCATGTCAGAACCCAGATCCAACATGACTCCATCCATGAAATACCTACTAAGCTTATCTATCACTTTGAACTCTCTGCAAGTGCACCTTTTCCTTCCAACATAGAAGACCTCCCTTTCTGGTAGGGTAGTTGATATAGTCCTATATGTCAACTCCTTCCCCATACAAGTGGCTAACATATATATTAACTTCATCGCAACATCAATATCATTAATAAATATTAAATAACAACATAATAAATTACTTACTTGATCCTCGATGTCTATCTTGTTGGAAAATTGATTGTCATTGATGTCAACTTTACAGGAAGTCTAGAACCATCTATAATTAATGGGTATAATTGAAGAAGTCTCCAAAGTAGTCCCCTTGTGGCGTAGCTTTAATCATGGCCCTCATGGGAAGATGATTTGAAGAAGTATACAAGAAAACCAAAGGTATGCTCACGAGGCATGAAGTTGACTGAGGAAAATGAAGCTAAAGAGAATTACAAGTACATACCAAATCCTCATAGATGGATAGTCCTCGTCATGTTGTTTCCAATGGTAAGTGGTACGTCATGTAGTTATTCATAGTTGAAGATTTATGAGGTCTTGAATTTGGAAGCCATAAAGAATGATTAAGAAGCCCCTAAATGGTTGCAACAAGAAGTTACACGTCATTAATTAAAGGGTAAAATGATTATAACAAGAAAGTACAAGTCGAACCTAACGTGAAGGAAACAATTCACTTGTAAAAGTATAAATACACCTTAAGATGCCTCTCATTTTTACATACAAGTTCAATGATTATCTATCTTTCAATTGATATTTTGGTAAACATTTTCATAGCATATTTGAGGAATCGAATATGAGGAATAAAGGAGTGCAAAATTCTCGGAGTTGTAGAGAAGGAATGGTTTGAGGAAACCCTAATTCACTTGACCCCCATGGGTTAGGCTAGTAGTGTCCCGTGAGGCACCCCCATGAGATGTTTAGTGCATGTCATGTGAGGCTCTGCGTGATAATTGACATATGTTCGGCAAGGCCAAGCCATATTATAAGAAGGATGTTTGGTTCAGGTTGTAGGAAGGTATGATGATACGACGAGGTGCTTACAGGGTCTGAGATGGTATGTATCACTTATTATTTATGAGTAAAGGTATCTATTTTATGTGTTTGTTTGAGGCTTGTATCATGGATGGTATGGCACATGCTTAAGGCATTTCTTGGAGGCTCTTTTTGGTACATTGTTGCATATGGTTGAGTTTCATGTCTTGGTGATATTTATACATGTGTGAGATATATCCTTGGTACATTGTGTATGGTTGTTATGGTTCATTGTTAAAGGAACATCTTTGTGATGATTGTCACACATGTGAGACATATACTTGGTATATGATCTTGATTTTTATAGTGCATGATTAAAGAATATTGTTGAGACATTGATATATGGTTTACTTTATGGTATATGCTTGAGGAATATCTTACATACATTTGATTATATCTTTGGTACATGGTGTATGGCATGATTGAGACATATAATGAGTGATCTGGTATATGGTTGAGACACATATTATGATACAAGTTTTGGTACATGGTTGATACATGTTATGGCATAGATCTTGGTACATACACGTAGGTTGATTAGTTATAGTGACAAATAAAATGACAGTTACATGTTGATTTGATAGTGATAGTGATAGTGACTATAACAAGGACAAGTTGATGTATCAGTGACAGTGGAAGTTAGAGATTGATCGGTGGTAGTGATAGTTTGAGTGTACGAGCTTATATTTCAGGGAGGCAAGACATGGGAAAGGAAATGTGGTTGTATCCTCCTTCCATTTGGTGTTGGAGAACTCAGGGATTTGTAGCTTCCTTTAGGTTGGAGCCTATAAACTAGGGGGTTGGAGCCTCCTTCAAGATGTAGATGGAGAATTTAGGGGGTTGGAGGTTTCTTCAAGTTGGTTCCTGTAAATCACAGGCTTTGTGTCTCCTTCCAATTGATGTTGGAGAATTTATAAGTTGGTTCTTCCTATGAATGTAATTTGTGACATATAAGAAATAATTATGTGGTTTTATCACATTTGGGTTTACATGCAAATTCTAGTATATTGTGTATATGTGGTTATTTGTTATTCCCTATTGATTTATATTGGTCATGATATATTGATGATATAATAATGATAAAGTTAATTATTAGATGTTCTGATTAAAAGTGGTAAAAGATTACATAATACTGATTCACCCCCCCCTCTCATTATTCCAACAATTGGTATCAGAGTAGGTCCATCAAGAAAACAATCTAACCACTAGAAGGAATATCATGGAGTATGATAAGATTGGAGTTCCAATGTTTGATGGTCATAATTATTCTTTCTGGAATAAAACGATGATTTTTTTTTTTACAGTCACAACGATTTGATGTCTACCAATAAATAGTATAAATATACATGACACCTTCCACTCCCCCAACTGACAAGGATGGAAATAAACTCAATGAAAACAACTCGAAGGATAAAGGCACCATTTTTGGAACAAATTGAGGGAGTAGATTTTGAAGAAACGTTTACCCCTGTTTCCAAAATGGAAGCGATTGGAGTAATATTGTCTTATGCATGTTCTAGGAGAATAAAAGTATATCAGATGGATGTAAAATCAACATTTATTAATGGTGAACTAGAATAACAAGTCTACATTAAACAACTAGAGGGATTCCTATTGTCAAAAATGGAATATTATGTTTGCATATTGAATAAAGCTCTGTATGGACTCAAACAAGCCCCTAGATCATGGTATTCAATATTAGACAGGTATTTGCAAGAACACGGATTCAGAAAGGTTAATTCAGATAGTAATCTCTTTGTAAAGGTTGATAGAAATAACATACTTATCATTGAAGTATATGTTGATGACATTATCTTTGGAAGTGATGATGACATGATGAGTAAGAAGTTTTCCCAAGACATGTAGAATGAGTTTGAAATGTTACTACTTGGTGAATTGACATTCTTTTTTGGACTTTAGATATCTCGGCAGTATGAAGACATTTTCATTTCCAAAACCAATTCACTACTACATATTGAAAAATTTGTGACGAATTACTTGCAGCAAACGTAGCTTTTCGTCGCAAAGATAAAGATAAAGATTTAAATTTATCTTTCTTTTTTAGATCAACCCACGTTCATCGCCTAGGTGAAAACCTCTATTTTTTGTCGCATAATTCGTTGCATGGGTGATGGCAAAAATATTATCATTTCCCTATTCTAAGTCAACCAACTATTTGACAAAGTCAATATTGACTTGGTCAACACTCGTCGCAAAGTTCATCGTATGAGTGAAGAGAAAAATATTACATTTGCCCTATTCAAACAATCACCCAACTATTTGAAAAAGTCAATATTGACTTGGTCAACATTCGTCGAAATGGTGACGAAATAAAATATATAAATATTTAGAAAATTACTAATGTTGTGACAATCTTTCTATAACAATGACGGTTCAGAAAAGGTATTTTTATGCGTAAGAATAATGGAAGAAAATATTAGAGGTGGGAAAAAAAGTAAATAGGGTGAAAAGAGTGATGGTAGATGTTGTTTCCCTTGCAAAAAAATTAGTTTTACATGTCCCGTAAGAATTTTAATAGAAACGACTAAAAAACATTGTAGGAAATATGGGCACACTGATGGGGGATCGAATGAATATCGTCGCATGGTAATTAGCTATAATATATATATATATATATATATATATATATATATATATATATATATATTGTTTGAATATTTGTTATACACACTAATTTTGCATGATTTTTGTAATTATAAAGTTAGAGTTTCCCCCTAACTTTTTGCACAATGCTGCACCAAGTAGTAGTAGAAATGATGTTTTACAAGTTGAGGAACATGAAGAAAATGAGGAACTCATGGAAGAATATGATGGGATAAATCAAGTTAATGATCCCATGGAAGAAGATGATGGGAAAAAGCAAATGATCCAATATTCATTTTCTCAGTCGAACGAGGAGGGGGACATTGATGATATTTATGATGGACCTCTATTAGAAAAGGCAAATAAACAACTTTATGAAGGCTCAAGAGAAAATAGTAGCTCCTCTACATTGTTGCTGGTGAACTTAAATGTTACGAATCATTTTTCAAACACTTGTATGACACAAATACTAAGGTATGTAATATGTTTCATCTCATATACATAAATGTTGTCTTTTATAAAAAAATTCTAGTGTTAATTAATGTGTAAAATAAGAATGCAATATTTACGATTAGTATTCTTTACATTAACTAGTAATTATTTGTTATGTTGTAGATTGTTAGGTGAATTTTTCTTACCATCGTCAAATATTTTACCTCGCACATATCGAGATTTTCTTTCCATTATGAAAGAGATTGGAATGGAGTACATCAAACTATAGATGCATGTCCCAATGATCATATTATATATTATGGACAACATGCATCAAAAACAGAATGCCCACAATGTCTTATCAATAGATATCGAATCGATCAAGCAAGAAAAAAAGTGCCTAGAAAGGTTCTTCATCATATTCCCATAATTCTATGTGTGTAGCGATTTTTCATGTCTGAAAGCATAGAAAAATTTATGGATTATCATGCATGGAACATAAGTGAAAATTGTGTTCTTTGAATGCCTACAAATGCATATTCATTTAGGGAAATAGAGGAAAAATGGGCATATTTCAAATATGAACCTCATAATGTTAGGATTTCATTGGCAGCTGACAGTGTTAATCCATTCAGATAGATTAGGTCTATTTACTCAGTGTGGCCTACTTTTGTTATCAACAATAACATTCCTCCTTGGATGTCAATAAAGAGGGAGCACATAATGTTGACAATGATTGTTCCAGGTTTTTGTTTACATTAATTTTTTGAATGTAACATTTTCATTTGTTTTGTTTTTTGCATAATATCTTTTGTTTATTTATTTACTTATATATACATATCATGGTAGAAATTATGTGTAATTTCAAAAAATTAGGTAAGTACCAAGTTAAAGATATGAATGTATATATTGAGCCTCTTATCGATGAGCTACTAAGGTTATGGGCCGACATCACTATGTATGACATTTGTAAACGAATCGGGGAGTAGAAATTTCAATTCCATGGAATACTTGTATGGACAATTCATGACGCCCCAGGACTAACACATTTTTGTTGTATGTAGCATTATGTTACACTTTACTATTGTATAATTTTTTAAAGATATCATGCATGTTTTTTTAAAAATCCCATCTTATAATTGACATTAATCCATCTGACATTGTAGGTATTCAAACAAAGGGTAAATTTGCATGTCTAGTTTGTGGTCCTAAAATGAAGTATCATCATTCAAAAAGTTTAGGAAAGGTGGTGTTTGATGAGTATAGGCACCTCCTCCCTAAGAACCATATGTATCATACTACTGAAAAACATATTTTCAATGCGAAAGAAGAGATTGAATTAAAACCATGAAGAATGACACCTCACCTATGGAGGTTGGAATATAATAGGAATTGTCAAGGTACGTAATTTATTTATGTATTGTATATGTAATGTTTTGAATTTTTGTCTTAATATTTATCGAATTTATTTTACTGTATTTTAATTGTTGTGATTTATTTTATGCTTTTGTGATGAAGACCACCATCATGAAGGTGTTAATAATGGGCTTCCACAAGGAATGAAATGTTATCTCACTCAATTCATGAGGTTTCCCTACTACGAGGAGATAAAAATAACTCATTTGTTTGATACAATGCATATCGGGAAGAATGTCACAGAAACATTATGGACAATCATAGATGGTAGGAGAGATAAAGAAAAAAATGTCAAAATTTGTATAGACATTCAGGAAGCCAATCATGCAATGCGAAGTGTTATCTGATCAAATAGTGATGTAGACCGAAATAAATACCTTCCATGGTTATTAAAAGAGAAACAAAGAAATGATATGAAAGAGGTGAGTCATAGAATTAAATTTCCCACAGGTTTTGCTTCAAACATAAATAATATATTAATGAAGACATGTGAATTTGGTGGGGTAAAAACACATGATTGGCATACCTTCATTAAGTTAATAATTTTGGTATACATATTTATATATTGGCCATATACATATTTTAAGATTTTTATTTTTATTTTTGTCTACCTTGGTTGAAACAAATAAAGATTTGTTTTTTGATATACAATATGTTCTACCTCTATCTCTCCCAAATGACTTTGGCAACAACGTCAAACAAGTTATATATGATTTTGGAAAATACATGAGGTAAGTAGTTGTGATTTATAATATGCAAAATGTTCTTTCAATTTGTTGTTGTACTTAATGCCATGTGTTTTAGTTGTAATGTAACATATTATATTATGTTATAATGTTGAAACATGTTATTTTCTTGTGTCATGCTCTATAGATGGTTATCATTGAAATAAATCCATGAAGATGATATAAAGTATTGGAAGAGAGAAATTCCTCGACTAATGTGTGAATGCAAAAGTATCTACCTCCAACATTTTTCAATGCAAAAGACTACCTAATACACCAAGTCGAGGAGATTGAAATGTGTGGACCTGTACACATAAGGTCAATGTGGATGGTGGAGAGGCACTTCAAATCATTGAAGGCTTTGGTTAGACAAAGATCATGTCATGAGGGTTCTATGGTGGAGGGATATATGGTATATCAATTCATGGTGTATATTAGTCAGTATATTCCTAAATTAGCAGTGCCAAATATGCATGCAATGGAGCATTTGGGATGTTAAATCCATAAAAAAAATTGAATTTCATGAGCACTTGTTGGGGAAAGGTAGAATGAAAAAACTGAGAGGTAATATATTAATAATTGTGGAGATTTATATTAATACACATATTTTTTTGTTTTTTGTGTATATTATCATAGTAATCATTATATTAATATCTATTATTTCATCAATTATTAATATTTAACATCATTATAACTAATATTTAATATTGGTGAATTATGATGTTTTCATTCGATTGCTCAAGATTGGGGTGCACTGCATTTATACATTGCAAACAATCTTGACTGGATGAATGCATGGATTGAAATATGTAAACAAAATCATGGAAGTAGGTTATCATGGAAATAACTGTCTGGATTGGTTAGAGAATATCATCGTAATAGTGATGCCATTGTTATGCAGAGGGAAATTGATTTAGCATATGGTTTGAAAGATGGACAGGCAAGTAAATTCACCCATTTTATTTAGTCATTTTATATTATATTAATGTGATTGTAGGTGTGTATTTTTCATAGATACTCTCCAAGTTATACAAATATGTTTATTAATTGAAAATTCATCATTTACATGTCTGGCATATTGCAGTTGAAACACCACAAGGCTATTTGGTGCAATGGCTATAAATTTTTCATCAAACAGTTGGATGAAACCAGGAAAACTTTTGATAGTGGGATAATTGATGTATTCCAGGTCACTAATGTTTCCTATAGGAGTGATAGAAATACCAGAGAATATGAAAATAGATTCTATGGTTATTTGAATGTTATAGTTGAGTGTGACTTTAATTCTTTCAAATTAGTTCTATTTGACGTCAAATGGTATAGGTTATCAATGCATGAACGTGATGAGGAAAGAACTGTTATTTAGCATGCCAACAAATTTCCAATGATAAAAAAAATGGTGCTTGAAAGAGGACATGATCGCTATGTTTTTCAATCCAATGTGAACATGTCTTTTACTCAAAGGTTCCAGGTGAGAGGGATTGGTCATTTTTTGTTAGATATGATCTAAGAGGAAGGCCATTTAAGTATACTTGTGTACAGGAAGAAGATTATATTCAAGAAGAATATGATGCACCGGATTAGATAGAGCTAGAAAATCATGGGTCGAAAGACAAATAAGACAGACAAGATGAACCAGGTGTAGGAGACATTAATGTAGTTCTTGATGATGATGTCGATGAAAATATCTTGAAAATGACATTGATGATGATGATGATGATGATATCGTCAATCCTTTCAACATCATTTCTAAACTGGACGATGATAAAGATGTTGAGTTTGATGAAGAAGAATATTCATAAGAGGAATGATACAAATGTTGAGTTCGATCAGGTATGTAACTATATATTTTAATTTGTATGAAGTATTCTCTTAAAATTATTTACTTATGTCATGGGGTAATTACATGTTTTTATGTTTTATGTGACTTTTTTATATCTTTTATTCTTACATGTTGTTTAATTATTATATGAAACATGAAAATAGTCTCCATACTAGTTGAGTATGTGGTAAACTAAAAATATCATTTACAAACACAAAATTTCGTTTACCTTCATTAATTTTTGTTTTGGTAGTTTCTATGCATGAATCTTACTATGTTGCTTTCAATTATTTTCTATTTTATATATTGGGTATTGGGGAATTGAGAGTCATGTGATGGGGGGGGGGAAGGGTCCATATGAGCTTCCACCTTCACGTGGTTATCCTTGTTTAGTAGAGGATAAATTATTCTTGAAACCAAGAGAAGCTCATTCATTTTTATACCATCATGATGTTATATGTCATCATTGTTTTCATAGTATTGCATCAACAGAGTCTCGATGATCATGTTTTTCATTTCTATAAAATCTTCATTGAATTTTTTTGAAAACATGTGATTAATGTCGTGCATGGAACTCCAAAAAATATACCCATTTGGTGGCAAGCAAAAGGTGCTAGAGGGAATTTCATATTTAAATAATGATTTCATACTAATAATATTTAATTTAAGGAGCAAAGAAGTACTTATATGAGAGCAAAAAACAAAGCCAAGAAATAATTGATGAAGCTTATGCAATTTATATCAACTAGTACTTGTTTATCGATATTATTACATGTCCTTGCAGTAATATATGAAGGAAAGTGTGTCTCCAACAAATTTAAAAGGAACAACAAAAAAGACATTGTACTAGGACTAGACATGGGCAACAGTGACTTGTGAATGGGGCCAATGTTGAAATTTTTTCAAACTGTTTATATATGCATTGAAATTTGAGATTGATAGACTATTTGAATGCCTTAAAAATATGGGAGGGTTTATAGACTATAATATGACTCACAAATCCACTTTTTTCCATATTCAATTCATCATGTAAACCATAAACCCTATTTTGGTTTCAAAGTACACAAATTGGTTAACACAAGTTTTAAGTTTACATCATCCTTTCTTTATTTTTATTTCAGGATCTACATTATATATGCAATGTTAGGATATTTAGACACTTAGGAATTAGTTAAGATCTACTTGGTCTAATATGTCGTTAGGTTAAAGTGTGTTTCTTTAGTATGCATTAGTATGCATTTGTAGTTAGGAAATCCGACGGTTCATACTCTCCTCGATCTTAACGACCATTGATCTATGGCTTAACACCCGATTGGTCCATGATATCTATTTAAAGAGCATGGAGGGTCATTTGCCAATGATCGATTGTGAGAAACTCTCTTGTAAAATCTCTCTGTAATCTTTTTCTTTGCATTAATAAAGTGATCCAAGTGGCCGCGTTGGCTGGGGTCATGGATGTTTCCCCGTAGGGGTTTTACCATGTGAAAACATCGGTGTGTTGATCTTTGATCTGGTTATGTGAGTGGTTATTGAAGGTGTTCATCCTCTGTTGGAATACCTGTGTTGTGGAACATGGTATCAGAGCCTGTTTGAAGACCCGCTCTTGTTGTAGATCGAGATCGTGAAGCCGAGTTGCCTCATATCCATTTTATGGCATTTTTGTACATTTTTGGGCTAAAAGGACTGTTCCATTGCATCCAGAGCATGCTTTTCATTCAGGAACACTTTTCATTTCACTCGAAAAGGTTTCCATTTTCCCAAGATACGACCATTACAGTCAGAATCCGGAGGTATAAAGTCTGAATACGCATTTTAAATTTTTGCAAAGTTTTGATTTTATTTCGGTTTGTATTTTTTTTTTTGGGCTGCTACTCTTTTAGATCTGTGTATGCTCTTTTCCCCACACCTTGGGTGATCTCAGCAAATCAGAAACGGATAGGAAAAGGTGCATCTTCCGGGTAAGCTAACCGAGATCTAACCCTTGTTGTCATCGAGAAGCGAAATTTTTTTCTTTTGTGAAAAGAGTTTTTTTGGAGCATGCTCTCCAAGGCTGTCTTAAACAACAACAACAACAACAACGATCCTCCTTCTGAACATTAGAATATGTTTTGCTAGACCAGTTGGTTAAAACTTTCCTTATTAAGTAAGAGGTCTTGAGTTCAAGTCTCTCTTTTGTTACTTTTTTTGAAAACGTTCATGCTAAAAATTGTAAAGTGCATTTCACTTCAAGTATAAAAGTGAATCACTATAAGTAGCTTTATATTTTATTTTAGAGTTATTTTGCATGCAACTTTTCTGTTATAAGGTAACCTCATTGTAAAAGTGATCGCCACTTCTTTTTATAAACGTGGGTCACTTCATAAAGTAGCTTACACTATCACGTGGTTATTTGGTTACCATTTATGCCTTTTTTAAAGGGGCATAACTCTCACATCGGAAGTCCGTGCCGTTTTTTTTAAAACCGCACAACTTTTCGAGATCTTTCCATCTAGATCATTAGTTTCAGTTTTTAAATCTGCATTATCTACATATTTAATATGGCTTCTACAAGTACTGTCATGCTTACTAGCGACAACTACTTCCAATGGAGATCCCATATGGAAGATTTATTAAGAAGTAAAGGCCTGTATCGGATTACCATGGGAAAGGAAACAACTCCCA
>ML788022.1:225820-238364 GCA_009831015.1 Picea engelmannii | reverse complement strand
CATTATTGTAAATCCTTCAATCCTATCCCAAGTTGTTCTTAAGGGGGGATGTTAGGATATTTATACACTTAGGAGTTAGTTAAGATCTACTTGGTCTAATATGTCGTTAGGTAAAAGTGTGTTTCTTTAGTATGCATTAGTATACATTTGTAGTTAGGCAATCCGACGGTGATGATATGTTCCCGACATAGAGTGATCCGACGCTTCATACTCTCCTCGATCTTAACGACCATTGATCTGTGGCTTAACACCCGATTGGTCCATGATCTCTATTTAAAGAGCATGGAGGGTCATTTTCCGATGATCGATTGTGAGAAACTCTCTTGTAAAATATCTCTGTAATCTTTTTCTTTGCATTAATAAACTGCTCCAAGTGGCCGCGTTGGCTGGGGCCATGGATGTTTCCCCGTAGGGGTTTTACCATGTGAAAACATCGATGTGTTGATCTTTGATCTGGTTATGTGAGTGGTTACTGAAGGTGTTCGTCCTCTGTTGGAATACCCGTGTTGTCAAACATGCAATGTATGTGTGTCATAGTTGTGATAAAAAATCCCTTTTTTCATTCATTGTTTAATCAACACCATAAAATATGCATGTCGAGATGGTGTTGTATCAATGTCGCTAAATATTGCATGCATCAAAGGCATCATTATGGTGTCATGGTAGTGTTAGATTTAAATATCATTATGGTGTCATGGTAGTGTTAGATTTAAATGTGGATGCATTGACAATATGGTAGGGTTTCCAAACTCAAATATGACTCACACACCCACTATATATCTGATACCGACCTTGTTTCATTTGAACTTTTTTGAATTAATGTCTCGGTGCATGGAACTCTTAACAATATACCCATCGTCATGGTTGTGTTCTTTATTGTCATAACCTATGTTGTATAAAACCAACATAATGCCAATTAGGCCCATGTGTTTGCTGGCAAGAAGAAGATGCTAGATGTAATTTCATATTTAAATAACGATTTCATACTAATAGTCTTTAATTTATGGAGAAACGAAGTACTAAGATGAGAGTAAAAAACAAATACAATAAATAAATGATGAAACTTGTGCAAGCTATATCAACTAGTACTTGTTTATCAATGTTATTACATTTCCTTGCAATATTAGATACTAGAACATGTGTGTTGAATGAATTTTAAAGTAAAAAATGAAAATACATTGTACTAGGACTAGACATGGGAAACAATGACATGTGAATGGGGCCTGTTATCCCTAGTTTAGGGATAGCTAAGGAGATTATGTCTTGAGGCCCATAGGTACTAGACATGGAGTACCAAGAGCCACAACAGTGAGAGTGACATTCATATTTCAAAGAAATCATCCTTCCATTCGAATACTAAGCATATAAAACACATGTACCATTTCATATGATCCATCTTGTAAGATGGACATTTGAAGTTGGAAAAGACACATACTAGCCAAAATCTTGCAGACATGTTAACAAAGGGAGTAACTAGGGAGAAACTGAGTTCCTTCTCAATTTCAGTTGGCCTTCAAGAATGAAGTTGAAGATGATAAATTTTTGATATCCAAGGTGGAGTATAGTCCAGCAAGTACAATAGTAGTGGAGTTGTTTTGATCAGTATCCAAGTTGGAGATTGTTGGTTATGGACCCTGATTATATTCCTGATTCAAAGGTTTGTTTCAGCCATGATTGGACCCCATTCCCTAACGGGGGGTGTGGGGGGGATTTCCCTCCCACAACTTTCTCCATGGGGGTCCAAGGGGGGTTAATGACAATTTTTGTATCCTCCCCCCCTGTAACGAACCTGCTCGTTATGACAACAACTCTGACAACAGGTACAATTTATTTTTATTTTTATTTTTTTAAGTGTGTTCATGCGTGAAAAAGGAAACAGACACACATGACTCACGTAGCCACCTGAGGACTAACTAGACACAACCACGATGATCACAACAAGAAGACATAAAGAGCACCATAAGCAACTACAAGCATTAAACGACATATGAGCTAAGTTCAATATGAACATAGATGGAGGAATCCACAGTAGTGGATTTTACCATTTCTGCACAGGAAAGCAGGGCGTTTAATCTTAGTTCTCTTCTCTGGAGAGAGAGAAGGTCAGATAGGCTCCTGGCTGACTGCTCAGGCAGAAACTAGTAATCTCCGTCAGGTGTGTTGCAAGAGTGGAAACCATGCCTTTAAAGGGCCAGAGACTCTTGATACGACACTGGATTCCTTACCTAGAAAATAAAGGTTACAACCAAGTACAACAAAAGTTAAAGAACGACCACATCCTCTACGAAAGGCACCTGTCTGATGGACCTCGACATCGACCAACCACTATTAAGACAAGGTAAATTCTACGACTCAACTGGCAACGATCTCAGACCCCTTACTCCATTAATTCTATTAATCGACGAGATATCCAACCAAGTCTTAAATAAGGTACATTAATTAATTGCAAATTCCCGTTTACTAAATCATAATAATTGATTGCCCTTGGATTTAAGGACCCTACATTTACATGTTATCAATAAATGAAATTACCATAACATAACCATATCATCGCCTTCCTTATCACAAGATCATTGCAATTAAAAATAATGAGGACAGTACTTTTAAGTGTTATCTAACACTGCATTACTCTCTCTTTTATGCTACCATAACTATAATGATGTTACTCTTCCCTATTATGATGACGATATAACATTTCAGCAACAACGCTTTTACACATAACTATACTAATTTTAATTCATCAATAACAATAAAGTTTCAGGATCCTTCCCAATAAGATATGAATACCTATGCAACCATATACTACAATGATATTACTTTTACCTATTACGATGACAATGTAAATTCCAACATCAATGCTTTTCCACATTACTATACTAAATTTAATTCATCAATAACAATTAAATTTCAGTATCCTTCCCAATAAGATAAGAATACCTATGCAACCATATACTACAATGATATTACTTTTACCTATTATGATGACAATGTAAATTCTAGCATCAATGCTTTTCCACATTACTATACTAAATTTAATTCAACTATAACAATTAAATTTCAGTATCCTTCCCAATAAGATACGAATACCTATGCAACCATATACTTCAATGATATTACTTTTACCTATTATGATGACAATATAAATTCCAGCATCAATGCTTTTCCACATTACTATACTAAATTTAATTCATCAATAACAATTAAGTTTCAGTAAGAATCATACATTCCAATGTGACAACATAGACAAGAAGGAAATAACCTATTAGGACGGAAACACTAGTTCAACTCCTCTAATAATAGGGGATGGATCAATTATCAATTTACCAGCATTACAGAATGGAAACCGCTCGAGAATCTACAGTTGAAAATTAAGGCCTTAAATCCATCGTGTCCTAACCTCTCGGGGTTACCTGTTAATCTTTAACTTTAACCATGGACAAACTACAGAATTTAACCTCTCCCTAAACATTAGTATCAATGTTATCATTCAATATTAAAGGTTAATTTAATAATAACAAGAATTCATTTAGATCACCTCCAAACATAAAGGTGGCCATTCAAAAGTATTTCTAATCACTCTCCACTCACTCGCCAAACCTTGACATAAGGGTAACAGTCTATGCTGGAGCTATCAAAAGGGAAAGTAAATAATCATGTTTTACATAGAGCTAGCTAGGTAGTTAAATTATGGAGCACAAAAACAAACTACCTGTCAGTCATTAAAAGCGAAAACTGACGATAAAACAATAGTGAAGGGCGTTGAGGTCAATTGGTACCAGGCAGGGGCATGCACAAGGGACCGAATTCCTCTACAAGACTCTGTTCTCGCGTTCTCATCATGCGACAGGGCGTGTCACCAGAAGTTGTTGATAGCAAATGAATTCTTAAGCGTGACCACAACTACCCCACAGAGAGAAAATTGAGAGGGTTAAAAGGGAGGGTAAAATGGCCATCGAAATTTTGTTTACTCCTTGCCCATAACAATCCTCTTGGCAGAGGAAGGAGACAGTTGCCCACGTTGAAGGTTTAAGTTTAACCGAAGAAAGATAAGGGAAAATTCGTCAACTAGTAAAATAAAAAGGGGCATCTAGCGTGATTGCAGTCCTCCTTCAGAGGGGCTCAGCCAAATCAGACGTCGAGTAAGGATTAGGGTAGACGCGGTGCCGCACTACAACAAAGTGCAAGGGAAAAATCCATCCCAAGGGTCGAACCAAAACAACTCACCCAAACGCACAAAAGGAAGAAAGTTTACTAGAAAACGCACAGGTTTACAAGAAAAGGGGGTAATCACGGTCCTCATGCCAACAGAGTGAGGGCACCAGACAGAGATTGAATTAATGAACACTGTCAACCAGAAATTGTTGCCTCTAACAATTTGGTGTCTAACAAGGTAAAGGATTCCATGCATACAGGGAATTCCATGAATCAGTCATTACTTACGCCCAGGATTAAAAGGCTAAAACAACACGCCAATCGAAGTACATGGGCGAGAAAACCTAGACATAAAAATGGGGCAGAGATAATCAGTCTGGGAGTGCTAGGAAGAGTTAAATTTGGACCTTTATCTAAAATTTACACAGGCTAAAGTGACCCTTCACTTCCTTATTTCACTGACGCGGAGTGAAGATTTCAGCAGTCCCAATACATCGCCGAAGATACCATTGACATAGTACCTTACTAAAAACAGAAGTTATAAGGCAAAATGATTTAACAACCCGAATGCAATTAGAAAATAAACCTTCCATCTTAATTACCCAATGCACTTGCAAAGCAGATCATAAATCATAATGCATTCTACTCTACAAATCCAGAAGCGTACCGTTGCCTTAACTCCCGCCTTGAATGATGACTGCGCACTCTGTGTCGCTCCTGCTCCATGCCGCTCCTGCTCGTCAACCATCGAGACTACACCGGTACCTCCCAGCCAATTGCTAGGGGTACTCTGCTTCCCCCTTAGCCCCCCCGAGCCGCAAAGGGGCCACACAAATCCAGAGGGTATGCCTAGATTCCTAGCACGCCTCGCAAGGTTGAGCTACCACTCCAATACAAGCTGAGAAAATCCCAATTCCTCACAAGCAATCAGTCCAGTCCAAATCCGGCAACATAACAATACCTAACAGCCCGATCCCCCTTTCTTTTATAGAGTTTTGAGCCCCATTTTTATTTTTTAAGTTTTAAAGAAAACCCTCCAAAAATTCTCTGTTGTACAAGTGTCATTTATCCCCCACGTTTCTCCAAAATTATTTTCTTTAACTTATTAATTGTCTATGTTTCCTTTATTACATAGTTTCCCTATTTTTTTATTAATCCCTCCCCTTTTTTTTTCTTTTTTTTTTTTAAAAACCAAAAAGGTAAATGCGCTAATGCATCTTTTCATTTTATTTTTAAATTCATACTTTTCATACTCTCGGTTGTTAAATAATTTTATTACTGTTGGTTCAGTCTGAGTTTATGTATGAGTTTTAAGGAAAATAGTTTAGTCCCTTAAGAATTCAATTTATTCACTAAAGGTTATGCGTTCTGTCAATCAAAACTATGGCTTTCGGTATTCATTTATTTATGAATTAGTTTAATTTTTGAAAAACTATTACGTTCATATGGGAGTTATGCTTTCAAAGTTTTTATAATGTTATGTATTTGACAGAAGTCGGGTTTTCATAAAAGTTATGCTTTCAAATGTGTTAATGAACTCTCATTGAAAGTTGTGTTTAAAGAAGGATATGCCTTCAAAGAAATTTATTGTCCGAGTTAACTAAAACTATAATTTATGTATATTTATTTTTGTAGGAAAAATTATGTTTCAATTTGAATAAAAGTTATGAGTTCATTAAAATTTAAATGGTTGAAAAAGATTATGAAATCTTGTATCCGTTTGATATATTGGTTGTATAGTTGGATGAAGTTAACATTAATAAATCCAAGAACTAGAGCTCAAGTACGTTCTAAAAATTGTATTCTCATTGCACTGCATTGAGGTGTGAACTCTAGCCTAAAATCTCATAATGATGTTTTCTTAATTATTTTAATGGTTATTAGGGTTAATAACTTCAAATAGTGCATCGCGTAGTTCTCCTCATGCCTTCTCAACTTCCTCGAAATGTAAGCAATCACTCATCCGTCTTGCATCAAGACTCCACCTAAACCTTCCTTGGATGCGTTAGTGCATACCAATAAGTCCGCATCCACGCCAGGGACCTTTTAGTATCGGCGCTGTTGTCAACAACTCTTTAAGCCTCTAAAATGCTTCCACACATTTTTTCGTCCAAACAAAATTTTTGTTTTTCTAATCCAATTCCATGATCGGATTTGCTATCTTCTAAAATCCCTCGAAAAATCGTCGATAGTATCCTTCTAAACCCATAAAACTACGCACTTCTATGACATTTTTCGGTGCAAGCCATTCCATAATAGCCTCAACCTTGGCTAGATCCACAGCGATACCTTCGTCGGAGATGACATACCCTAAGTAGTGAATCCTCGATTGGTAAAAAGAGAATTTGGACAACTTCCCATAAAATTTGTGCTCTCGTAGACACTGTAGTACTAGGCGCAAGTGCTCGTCATTCTCCTCCATCATCCGAGAGTAGATGAAGATATCATCAATGAATACTTGGATGAACTGCTCCAAGTACTCGCAGAACACCCCGTTCATCAAACTCATGAATACCCCTGGGGCGTTTGTCAGTCCAAACGGTAAAACAATAAACTCGTAATGTCCAAATCTCGTCTTGAAGGCGGTCTTAGGGACATCATCCTCCTTGATCTGTAACTGGTGATACCCTGATCACAAATCGATCTTGGAGAACACCGTCGCACCCTTCATTTGATCGAACATATCATCAAATATTGGTAAGGGATACTGATTCTTGATCGTAGCCTTGTTTTGTTAATAGTAGTCAATGCAAAGCCTCCATGATCCGTCCTTCTTTCATATGAAAATAACTAGTGCACCCCACGGTGACACACTAGGGCGTATCAGTCCCAGGTCCAACAACTCCTTCAGTTGCATTTTCAGCTCTTGCAACTCTGGGGTCAACATCCGATAAGGTGTTCTTGCTATCGGTTCGGTCCTCGGTTTCATGTCTATGGTAAAATCCAGTTCCCTTTCCAGTGGCATCCCAGGTAACTCCTCTGGAAACACGTCTGTAAACTCCTTCACCACCGGAAGGTGTTCTAGACCTTATGCTACTCCCTTTTCATTTAGTGTGAGGATCGCATAAATCTTGCACCCCTTGCGCATACTCTTCCGTAACTGTAAGGAGGAGACGAACCTCAGGGATACCCCCTGGTTTCATCCTACAATCACACGTCTCTGTCTGTCATCATCGTCCAAGCTCAACCATTTCATCTTACAGTTGAGTATTGCCTCATGCGATTCCAACCAATCCATACCAATCACGATGTCATAAGATCCCAAGATCGTGACGTACAAGTTGACCTTAGTGACAAACTCTCACAGGTTAAGGGCACATCTCGTAACCTTTCCTCCAACCTTTTGTTTGGCTCCTAATGCCATCTCTATGAAGCTAAACTCGTCCTGTTTGACTGCCTTTACCTTAATCCTTTTTAGCGCTGCACCAGAAATGAAACTGTCAGTGGAACCAGGGTCTATAAAAATACTAAGGGTCTGGTCAGCGACAGTACCTATCGTCTCAAGCACAGTCGACTGGTGCTCTTCCTGGCGGTTATTCACCGTCACATGAATCCGATGGGCCTTGCCCATATCTCCCATGGTAGTGGGTCCGGCTGATCCGAACACTCTAGTCCTCTCCACAGGACAGTCACACTGGTAGTGTGGCTCCCCACACATCCAACACCCCGTCTTCGGCCCAGTAGTCCTGGTACCCGAAGTAAAAGATGACGACCCACTAGCCTGGAACCTAGGTCTTTTCTGCTGAATAGGCCTAAACTGCTGCTGCTGCAGGCGACGCTGCTACTGATGTTGTGGTCCCCGATAAGGTGCCTACTTTTGAGGTGGTGGTCGTCAGGGTGTAGTGAAAGTGGACCCTCTCTGGAAGCCATGATATCCCAGCGTATGTCTCGTTGGTGTTTGATGCTACGGTGTACCAGATGAACCCTGCCCGGCTGGTCTCACTGGAGTCCTGGTATGACCCCCACTGATAAGCTCCTCCTCTGCTATCAGGACCTTCTTGACGACGTCGTGCAAGGTTTGAGGCATCAAAATCCTAACCTTTGCATGAAGGTTGCCATGAAGGCCCAACACGAACCTGTTGACCTTGAGCTTCTTAGTGTTAAGGTGTAGATCATACCGGAGCAGCTCCATAAAATGTGCCTCATACTCAGGCACCGTATGACCTCCCTGTCGTAAAGCATTGAACTCATTGAGCTGACGCTCAATGAATTCCTCTGAAAGATACCTCTCTCAGAACCGTTCCTTGAACAATTCCCATGACACATCTTCGATGGCGATGTTCAGCTGTGGTAGGAGCGTCTTCCACCATAGAAGAGCACTCCCCTTTAGTTGAAAGACCGCCATGCGGACCTTCATGTTGGAGGTATAATCGCGAAGTGCAAAGCACATCGCCATATTCTCCAACCATGCCTTGGAGGCAGCGCCATCCGGGGTACCAAAGAACTCAAAAAATTTAACCTTCTCGAGTTCACAGTGAATGCTACCGGTAACGGCCGGTGCGCACGACGGAACCTCAGCGGGTGTCGATGCCCTGGCCTTGTCTCTGTCCAATCGGTTGATCAGAGCTTTAGACATGCGCTGGAATGATCTCATCATCCCAACAACATCTCCAACTGTTATCTACTCCTGTCTGAGAACCTTCTCGCCTCCATGGGGGTTAGACCCCTCAGGCATGGATGCTACTGGAGGAGTCGCATCTCCTCCCCTAGCACCCCATCGTCTGCCTCCGTGGCGTCCTCTAACCATGATTACCTGCATGCACACAATCAACTCGATCAACAACAGTATAATTAAATCTAATCATGTCAACGGAAGCCGTAGCGAATCCCAAGTCGTGGGTCAAACCCGCTCTGATGCCATATGTAACAAACCTGCTCGTTATGACAACAACTCTGATAACATGTACAATTTTTTTATTTTTTATTTTTAAAGTGTGTGCGCGCGTTTAAAAGGAAACATACACACATGACTCACATAGCCACCCGACGACTAACTAGACACAACCACGATGATCACAACAAGAAGACATAAAGCACACCACAAGCAATTGCAAGCATTAAACGACATACAGGTTAAGTTCAGTACGAACACAGATGGAGGAATCCATAGTAGTGGATTTTACTATTTCTACACAGGAAAGTAGGGCGTTTAATCTTAGTTCTCTGCTCCAGAGAGAGAGAAGGTCAAATAGGCTCTTGGCCGACTGCTTAGGAAGAAACTAGTAATCTCCGTCAGGTGTGTCGCAAGAGTTTAAACCCTGCCTTTAAAGGGCTCGAGACTCTTGATATGGCACTAGATTCCTTACCCAGAAAATAAAGGTTACAACTAAGTACAAAAAAAGTTAAAGAATGACCACATCCTCTACAAAAGGCGCCTGTCTGATGGACCTCGACATCAACCAACCACTATTAAGACAAGGTAAATTCTACGACTCAATTGGCAATGATCTCAGACCACTTACTCCATTAATTCTATTAATCGATGAGATATCCAACCAAGTCTTAAATAAGGTACATTAATTAATTGCAAATTCTCGTTTACTGAATCATAATAATTGATTGCCCTTGGATTTAAGGACCCTACATTTACATGTTATATCAATCAATGAAATTACCATAACATCACCATAACATAACCATATCATTGCCTTCCTTATCACAAGATCATTGCAATTAAAAATAATGAGGACAATACTTTTAAGTGTTATCTAACACTGCATTACTCTTTATTTTATGCTACCATAACTATAATGATGTTACTCTTCCCTATTATGATGACGATATAACATTTCAGCAGCAATGCTTTTACACATAACTATACTAATTTTAATTCATCAATAACAATAAAATTTCAGGATCCTTCCCAATAATATATGAATACTTATGCAACCATATACTACAATGATATTACTTTTACCTATTATGATGACAATGTAAATTCCAGCATCAATACTTTTCCACATTACTATACTAAATTTAATTCATCAATAACAATTAAATTTCAGTATCCTTCCCAATAAGATAAGAATACCTATGCAACCATATACTACAATGATATTACTTTTACCTATTATGATGACAATGTAAATTCCAACATCAATGCTTTTCCACATTACTATACTAAATTTAATTCAACAATAACAATTAAATTTCAGTATCCTTCCCAATAAGATACGAATACCTATGCAACCATATACTTCAATGATATTACTTTTACCTATTATGATGACAATATAAATTCCAGCATCAATGCTTTTCCACATTACTATACTAAATTGAATTCATCAATAACAATTAAGTTTCAGTAAGAATCATACATTCCAATGTGACAACGTAGACAAGAAGGAAATAACCTATTAGGACGGAAACACCAGTTCAACTCCTCCGATAATAGGGAATGGATCAATTATCAATTTACCAGCATTACAGAATGGAAACCACTGAAGAATATACAGTTGAAAATTAAGGCCTTAAATCCATCGCATCCTAACCTCTCGGCGTTACCTTTTAAGCTTTAACTTTAACCATGGACAAACTACAAAATTTAACCTCTCCCTAAACATTAGTATCAACATTATCATTCAATATTAAAGGTTAATTTAATAATAACATGAATTCATTTAGATCACCTCCAAACTTAAAGGTGGCCATTCAAAAGTATTTCTAACCACTCTCCACTCACTCGCCAAACCTTGACACAAGAGTAACAGTATACGCTGGAGCTCTCAAAAGGGAAAGTAAATAATCGCGTTTTACATAGAGCCAGCTAGGCAACTAAATTCTGGAGCACAACAACGAGCTACCTATCAGTCATTAAAAGCAAAACCTGGTGATAAAATAGCAGTGAAGGGCGTTGAGGTCAATCGGTACCAGGCAGGAGCATGCGCAAGGGACCGAATTCCTCTACAAGACTCCGTGCTCACATTCTCAGCACGCGACAGGGCATGTCACCAGAAGTTGCTGATAGCCAATGAATTCTTAAGCGTTACCACAGCTACCCCACTGAGAGAAAATTGAGAGGGTTAAAAGGGAGGGTAAAATGGCCACTGGAATTTTGTTTACTCCTTGCCTATAACAATCCTCTTGGCAGAGGCAGGAGACAACTGCCCACATTGAAGGTTTAAGTTTAATCGAAGAAAGCTAAGGGAAAAGTCGTCAACTAGTAAAATAAAAGGGGGCATCCAGCGTGATTGCACTCCTCCTTCAGAGGGGCCTCAACCAAATCACATGCCGAGTAAGGATCAGGGTAAACGTGGTGCCGTGCTACAACAAAGTGCAAGGGAAAAATCCAGCCCAAGGGCTGAACCACAAAAACTCACCCAAACGCATGAAAGGAAGAAAGTTTACCAGAAAACGCACAGGTTTACAAGAAAAGGGTGTAATCACGGTCCTCACGCCAATAGAGTGAGGGCACCAGACAGAGATTGAATTAATGAACACTGTCAACCAGAAATTGCTGCCTCTAACAATTTGGTGTCTAACAAGGTAAAGGCTTCCATGCATAGAGGTAATTCCATGAATCAATCAGTTCTTACGCCCAGGATTAAAAGGATAAAACAACATGCCAATCGAAGTACGTGGGGGAGAAAACCTAGACATAAAAATGGGGCAAAGACAATTGGTTTGGGAGTGCTAGGCAGAGTTAAATTTGGAACTTTATCAAAAATTTACACAGGCTAAAGTGACCCTTCACTTCCTTATTTCACTGATGCGGAGTGAAGATTTCAGCAGTCCCAATACATTGCCAAAGATACCATTGACATAGTACCTTACTAAAAACAAAAGTTATAAGGCAACAGGATTTAACAACCCGAACGTAGTTAGAAAATAAACCTTCCATATTAATTACCCAATGCACCTGCAAAGATGATCATAAATCATAATGCATTCTACTCTACAAATACAGAAGTGTACCATTGCCTTAACTCCCACCTCGAATGATGACCGCGTGATCCGTGCCGCTCTTGCTCCATGCCGCTCCTGCTCGTCGACCATCGAGATTACACCGGTACCTCCCAGCCAATCACTAGGGGTACTCTGCCTCCCCCTTAGCCCCCCCAAGCCGCAAAGGGGCCACACAAATCCAGAGGGTATGCCTAGCTTCCCATCTTGCCTTGCAAGGATGAGCTACCACTCCAATACAAGCTGAGAAAATCCCAACTCCTCACAAGCAATCAGTCCAGTCCAAATCCGGCAACATAACAATACCTAACAACCCGATCCCCCTTTTTCCCCTCATCCCCCTTTCTTTTATAGAGTTTTGAGGCCCAATTTTATTTTTTAAGTTTTAAAGAAAACCCTCCAAAAATTCTCTATTGTACAAGTGTCATTCATCCCCCACGTTTCTCCAAAATAGTTTCTTTAACTTATTAATTGTCTATGTTTTCTTTAT
>ML788022.1:200107-225518 GCA_009831015.1 Picea engelmannii | reverse complement strand
ATTTTTAAATTCATACTTTTCATACTCCCGCTCGTTAAATAATTTTATTACTATTGGTTCAGTCTGAGTTTATGTATGAGTTTTAAGGAAAATAGTTTAGTCGCTTAAGCATTCAATTTATTCACTAAAGGTTATGCGTTCTGTCAATGAAAACTATGGCTTTCGGTATTCGTTTATTTATGAATTAGTTTAATTTTTGAAAAACTATTGCCTTCATATGGGAGCTATGCTTTAAAAGTTTTTATAAGGTTATGTATTTGACAGAAGTTGGGTTTTCATAAAATTTATGCTTTCAAATGTGTTAATGAACTCTCATTGAAAGTTGTCTTTAAAGAAGGAGATGCCTTCAAAGAAATTTATTGTCTGAGTTAACTAAAACTGTAATTTATGTATATTTATTTTTTTAGAAAAAGTTATGTTTCAATTTGAATAAAAGTTATGAGTTCATTAAAAGTTAAATGGTTGAAAAATATTATGAAATCTTGTATCCGTTTGATATATTTGTTGTATAGTTGGATGAAGTTAACGTTAATAAATCCAAGAACTAGAGCTCAAGTACGTTCTAAAAATTGTATTCTCATTGCACTGCATTGAGGTGTGAACTCTAGCCTAAAATCTCATAATGATGTTTGCTTAATTATTTTAATGGTTATTAGGGTTAATTGGTTTTAATAATGGTATTTGGGTATAGGATTAGGTCAAGATTCATTGGAGCTTTTTTATTTAGAATTAGGGTTAGGCTCTTTTTAGAGTTAGAGTTAGGGCCTTTTTCCTTAAGGTTAAACGGAATTTTTATCTTAGAGAAGTTTTTTTTTGAATTAGGTTTAGATTTTGAACTGGGTGACACTGGGTTAGGGAAGTTGTTTAAGGATTTCTTAAGGTGTTATTGTCTTAGGGATATTTAGGTTTGTTTCCTTCATCCACATCAATGCGACGTGCCCTTCAGGATGCACCACATGCTCCAAGGGTGCCACTCGCCTCATTCATTTCCTTTGCGCGACGTGCCCTTCAGGATGCACCACATGCTCCAAGGGTGCCACTCACTTCTTGGGTTTCTTTTGTGTGACATTCCCTTCATGATGCACCACGTGCTCCAAGGGTGACACTCACCAACTGGACTGATTGGTAGACATCTATAACCCCTGGAGTCAACACTCCACTAGGTGAATTTGTGGGAGACTAAGTGCTCTAAGGAATAAGGCCCCCGCATTATTGCGTGCCCCTTAGAATCATCGTGAGCGACTGTCACAGTCTTCCCTCACAGCATCGTGGATCCTCTCGAACTAGGTAATCGTTAACCTACAGTTTGAGCCATGGAGTGAGTACTAGTAGGCGGTGGAAGGGCTGTTGTCCACCCCTCTCCCTCAACCTCTCTGGAAATCATGTGTGGCCCCATTACTCCATATGTGAGTCTGGTCGGCAAGCTATCGTCAGCCTGCATCATCAATAATCATGTTAGAAATGTCAACATCATATCATCAAATGAAATGAAATATCACAGTAAATAAATCAACCCAATAGCACACTCCCTGACTCAATCCGGAGTCCAAGGGGGTTCCACCGATGCCTCTGCATCATCAAGGTTCAAAACCCTGCACACTCAGTAAAACTGAGTCAATAGCACCTGTCTACATCAAATAGTAAAACCTCATGTCGTCTATCATAACGCATCATAATCAAGTATGAATGTTTTAACATCAGAAAAGTCCAGATCACTTGCAAGCAAGTGTCCTCAAAGAATAAGTTTCTCAGTGCGCCGGAGCGGGATGTTACATACACCCCCTCTTGGTCTAAACTTCGTCCTGAAGTTTCTCAGTATAAATGCCGAAATAAAAGTACCATAGTATCATAAGTCTATCTATCAAACAAAAATGGAAACTGTTGACGCATATCATATGCGTCCTCCCAGGTCGCTGAGTGTAGACTATAAATGTACCACTGGACCTTGACATGATCTACCGTTCGACGTCATAACTGTCGAACTCAATGATCTAAGATGCGGACCGGCTCAGCCGTGAGTGCTCCCTCGTCCGATACCTGCAAGGAAATCATGTCAATCACGTGTGTAGGATCACTAATATAATGTCTCAGAACAGATACATGAAAAACATCGTGCATACACCTCAAAGAATCAGGCAAGTCTAGTCGATAAGCCACGGGCCCCTTTCTCTCCACAATATCGAAGGGTCCCACGAACCTAGGAGAGAGTTTAGCTCCCCTTCCAAACTTGATTGAACTCTTATGTGTTTTAACCCGCAAGAAGACTCGATCGATGACCTCGTAACTACGGTCGACTCGGTGCGCATTGGCATAACTCTTCTTTCGATCCTGCACTTTTTTAATCCTTGGTCTTATGGATTTCATTTTCTCTTCCATTTCTTGGATCGCTTCTGGGCCCACTAGGACCCTATCCTCAAGCCGATCCCAACTCAAGGGCATCTGACACGGTCGCCCATAAAGAACTCAAAAGGTGCCATCTTAATGGTGCTCTGGTAACTGTTGTTATAAGAAAACTCTACTAGGGGCAAGAATTCCTCCCAACGTTGTTTTTGGTCCATCACGTACATGCACAACATGTCTTCCAAGGTTTGGTTCGTTCGTTCGGTCTGTCCGTCAGTCTCCGGGTGATATGCAGTACTAAAATTTAGTTGAGTTCCCAAGGCCTCTTGGAAACTCGTCCAAAATTGTCCAGTAAACACTGATCCTCGATCGGATATAATCTTCTTAGGCATGCTATGCAGCCTCACAATCTCACTAATGAAAACTCTCGCTATGTCAGGTGCCTGATACATCGTACACACAGGAATAAAGTGAACACTCTTCGTCAGAGTGTCTACTACTACAAAAATCGAGTCGTGTCTCCTTGCCTTTAGTGGAAATCCAACAATAAAATCCATCGAAATAACTTCCCATTTCGATTCTGGAATGGCATGTGGTTGAAGTAATCCTGCCGGGTGTCTATGTTTAGCCTTTACCTGCTAACACTCTAGACATCTAGCCACATAGTTGACTATGTCAGCCTTCATTCCCTTTTAGAATAATAAGGGTTTAAGGTCTGCCCTCATCTTCGTGACTCCTGGGTGAGCCATGTAAACTACTTTATGAGCCTCGCTCAAGATCAACATCCTCAACTCGTCGTTTGGCGGTACGTAAATCCGACCTATAAACCTCAATAACCCATCGCTATCAAAAGACAATCCCTCATATCGTGGTACCATCATTGTGTTTTGTCCGATAAAATCCTCGACTTCTTTGTACCACTCATCGTCACGCTGTAAAGTGAGAATGTTCTCACGTAGATTCTTCTGAAGAAGAAACATTGAAAAGATGCGTGGTCTCTGACTCAAAGCATCAGCCACTCGGTTCACTGTTCCCTTTATGTAAGTAATCTCGAAGTCGTACTCGCTAAGCAATTCTGACCAATGTCGTTGTCGCGCGTTCAGGTCTCTTTGCGTGAAAATGTGTTGTAGCCCACAATCATCAGTCCTTAATTCAAATTTTCATCCAACAAGGTAGTGTCTCCAAACCTTCAAGACATAAACGATGGCTGATAACTCCAAATAGTGCATCGCGTAGTTCTCCTCATGCCTTCTTAGCTTCCTCGAAATGTAAGCGATCACTCGTCCGTCTTGCATCAAGACTCTGCCTAAACCTTCCTTGGATGCGTCAGTGCATACCAAGAAGTCCGCGTCCATGTTAGGGACCTTTTAGTATCGGTGCTGTTGTCAACAACTCTTTAAGCCTCCAAAATTCTTCTGCGCATTTCTCCATCCAGACAAACTTCTTGTTTTTCTTCTGCAATTCCGTGATCAGATTTGCTATCTTCCAAAATCCCTCGACAAATTTTCGATAGTATCCTGCTAAACCCATAAAAATACGCACTTCTGTGACATTCGTCGGCACAGGCCATTCCATAATAGCCTCAACCTTGGCTGGATCCACAACGATACCTTTGCCGGAGATGACATGCCCTAAGCAGTGAATCCTCGATTGGTAAAAAGAGCATTTGGACAAATTCCCATACAATTTGTGCTCTCGTAGACACTGTAGTACCAAGCGCAAGTGCTCATCATGATCCTCCGTCGTCCGAGAGTAGATCAAGATATCGTCAATGAATACTTGGATGAACTAGTCCAAGTACTCGCGGAACACCCCGTTCATCAAAATCATTAATACCCCTGTGGTGTTTGTCAGTCCAAATGGTAAAACAGTAAACTCGTAATGTCCAAATCTCATCTTGAAGGTGGTCGTAGGGACGTCATCCTCCTTGATCCGTAACTGGTGATACCCTGATCGCAAATCGATCTTGGAGAACACCGTCGCACCCTTCATTTGATCGAACAGATCATCAAATCTTGGTAAGGGATACTGATTCTTGATCGTAGCCTTGTTCAGTTGACGGTAGTCAATGCAAAGCCTCCATGATCCATCCTTTTTTCGTATGAAAATAACTGGTGCACCCCATGGTGACACACTAGGGCGTATCAGTCCCAGGTCCAACAACTCCTTCAGTTGCATTTTCAGCTCTTGCAACTCTGGGGTCGACATCTGATAAGGCATTCTTGCTATCGGTTTGGTCCCCGGTTTCAGGTCTATGGTAAACTCTAGTTCCCTTTCCAGTGGCATCCCAGGTAACTCCTCTGGAAACATGTCTGCAAAGTCCTTCACCACTGGAAGGTGTTCTACACCTTCCGCTACTCCCTTTTTGTTTAGCGCGAGGATCACATAAAGCTTTCACCCCTCGCGCTTACTCTTCCATAACTGTAAGGAGGAGATGAACCTCAGGGATACCCCCTAGTTTTTTCCTACAATCACACGTCTCTGTCCCTCATCATCGTCCAAGCTCAACCGTTTCATCTTACAGTTGAGTATCGCCTCATGCGATTCCAACCAATCCATACCAATCATGATGTCATAAGATCCCAAGATCGTGATGTACAAGTTGACCCTTGTGACAAACTCTCCCAGGTTAAGGGCACAGCCCATAACCTTTCCTCCAACCTTTTGTTTGGCTCCTCACGCCATCTCTACGAAGCTAAAATCATCCTGTTCGACTGCCTTTACATTAATCCTTTTTAGCACTGCACCAGAAATGAAACTCTCAGTGGCACCAGGGTCTATCAAAATACTAAGGGTCTGGTCAGCGACAATACCTATCGTCTCGAGCACAGTCGACTGGTGCTCTACCTGGTGGTTATTCACCGCCACATGAATCCGATGGGCCTTGCCCATATCTCCCACGGTAGTGGGTCTGGCTGATCCAGACACTCTAGTCCTCTCCACAGGACAGTCGCGCTGGTAGTGTGGCTCCCCACACATCCAACACCCCTTCTTCGACCTAGTAGTCCTGGTACCTGAAGTAGAGGATGACAGCCCATCGGCCTAGAACCCAGGTCTATTCTACTGAATAGGCCTAAACTGCTGCTCCTGTGGGTGACGTTGCTACTGATGCTGTGGTCCCCAATAAGGTGCCCGCTGTTGAGGTGGCGATCATCAGGTTGTAGTGAAAGTGGACCCTCTCTGGAAGCCACGATATCCCGACGCATGTCTCGTTGGTGTCTGATGCTGCGGTGTACTAGATGAACCCTGCCCAGTTGGTCTCGCTGGAGTCCTGGTCTGACCCCCACTGATAAGCTCCTCCTCTGCTATGAGGGCCTTCTGGACGATGTCGTGCAATGTTTGAGGCATCAAAATCCTAACCTTTTCACGTAGGTTGCCGTTAAGTCCCAACACGAACCTGTTGACCTTGAGCTTCTCATTTTTAAGGTGCGGAGCATACCGGAGAAACTCCATAAAACGTGCCTCATACTCGGGCACCGTACGACCTCCCTGTCGTAAAGCGTTGAACTCATTGAGCTGACGCTCAATGAATTCCTCTGAAAGATACCTCTCTCGGAACTGTTCCTCAAACAGTTCCCATGACACGTGTTCGTCGACCATGTTCAGCTGCGGTAGGAGCGTCTTCCACCATAGAAGAGCGCTCCCCTTCAGTTGAAAGACCGCCATGCAGACCTTCATGTTGGAGGTATAATCGCAAAGTACAAAGAACATCACCATATTCTCCAACCATGCTTCGGCGAAGGCGCCATCCAGGGCACCAAAGAAATCGGGAAATTTAACCTTCTCGAGTTCATTGTGAATGCTACCAGTAACGGCCGGTGCGTGCGGCGGAACCTCAGGGGGTGTCGGTGCCCTGGCCTTGTCTCTGTCCAATCGATTGATCAGAGCCTCAGACATGTGCTGGAAGGATATCATTATCCCAACAACATCTCCAACTGCTATCTGCTCCTGTCCGAGAACCTGCTCACCTCCATGGGGGTTAGACCCCTCAGGCGTGGATGCTACTGGAGGAGTCGCGTCTCCTCCCCTAGAACCCCATCGTCTGCCTCCACGGCGTCCTCTATCCATGATTACCTGGATGCACACAATCAACTCAATCAACAATAGTATAATTAAATCTAATCATGTCAATGGAAGCCATAGCGAATCCCAAGTCGTGGGTCAAACACGCTCTGATACCATATGTAACGAACCTGCTCGTTATGACAACAACTCTGATAATAGGTACACATTTTATTTTATTTTCAAAGTGTGTGTGCGCATGAAAAAGGAAACAGACACACATGACTCACGTAGCCACCCGACGACTAACTAGACGCAACCACGATGATCACAACAAGAAGACATAAAGCGCACCACATGCAACTGCAAGCATTAAATGACATATGGATTAAGTTCAGTACGAACACAGATGGAGGAATCCATAGTAGTGGATTTTACTATTTCTGCACAGGAAAGCAGGGCGTTTAATCTTAGTTCTCTGCTCCGGAGAGAGAGAAGGTCAGATAGGCTCCTGGCTGACTGCTCAGGCATAAACTAGTCATCTTTGTCAGGTGTGTCGCAAGAGTGGAAACCCTGCCTTTAAAGGGCCCGAGACTCTTGATACGGCACTGGATTCCTTACCCAGAAAATAAAGGTTACAACCAAGTACAACAAAAGTTAAAGAATGACCACGTCGTCTACGGAAGGCGCCTGTCTAATGGACCCATACATCGACCAACCACTATTAAGACAAGGTAAATTCTATGACTCAATTAGCAACGATCTCAGACCACTTACTCCATTAATTCTATTAATCGACGAGATATCCAACCAAGTCTTAAATAAGGTACATTAATTAACTGCAAATTCCCGTTTACTGAATCATAATAATTGATTTCCCTTGGATTTAAGGACCCTACATTTACATGTTATCAATCAATGAAATTACCATAACATCACCATAACATAACCATATCATCGCCTTCCTTATCACAAGATCATTGCAATTAAAAATAATGAGGACAGTACTTTTAAGTGTTATCTAGCACTGCATTACTCTCTATTTTATGCTACCATAACTATAATGATGTTACTCTTCCCTATTATGATGACGATATAACATTTCAGCAGCAATGCTTTTACACATAACTATACTAATTTTAATTCATCAATAACAATAAAATTTTAGGATCCTTCCCAATAAGATATGAATACCTATGCAACCATATACTACAATGATATTACTTTTACCTATTATGATGACAATGAAAATTCCCGCATCAATGCTTTTCCACATTACTATACTAAATTTAATTCATCAATAAAAATTAAATTTCATTATCCTTCCCAATAAGATAAGAATACCTATGCAACCATATACTACAATGATATTACTTTTACCTATTATGATGACAATGTAAATTCCAGCATCAATGCTTTTCCACATTACTATACTAAATTTAATTCAACAATAACAATTAAATTTCAGTATCCTTCCCAATAAGATACGAATACCTATGCAACCATATACTTCAATGATATTACTTTTACCTATTATTATGACAATATAAATTCCAACATCAATGCTTTTCCACATTACTATACTAAATTTAATTCATCAATAACAATTAAGTTTCAGTAAGAATCATACATTCCAATGTGACAACGTAGACAAGAAGGAAATAACCTATTAGGACGGAAACACCAGTTACACTCCTCCGATAATAGGGGATGGATCAATTATCAATTTACCAACATTACAGAATGGAAACCGCTCAAGAATCTACAGTTGAAAATTAAGGCCTTAAATCCATCGCGTCCTAACCTCTCGACGTTACCTTTTAAGCTTTAACTTTAACCATGGACAAACTACAGAATTTAACCTCTCCCTAAACATTAGTATCAACGTTATCATTCAATATTAAAGGTTAATTTAATAATAACAGGAATTCATTTAGATCACCTCCAAACTTAAAGGTGGCCATTCAAAAGTATTTCTAACCACTCTCCACTCACTCGCCAAACCTTGACACAAGGGTAACAGTCTACGCTGGAGCTATCAAAAGGGAAAGTAAATAATCACATTTTACATAGAGCCAACTAGGCAGTTAAATTCTGGAGCACAACAACGAGCTACCTGTTAGTCATTAAAAGAGAAACCTAGCGATAAAACAACAGTGAAGGGCGTTGAGGTCAATCGGTACCAGGCAGGGGCATGTGCAAGGGACCGAATTCCTCTGCAAGACTCCATGCTCGTGTTCTCAGCATGCGGCAGGGTGTGTCACCAGAAGTTGTTGATAGCCAAGGAATTCTTAAGCATGACCATAGCTACTCCACAGAGAGAAAATCGAGAGGGTTAAAAGGGAGGGTAAAATGGCCACCAGAATTTTGTTTACTCCTTACCCATAACAATCCTCTTGGCAGAGGTAGGAGACAACTTCCCACATTGAAGGTTTAAGTTTAACAGAAGAAAGCTAAGGGAAAATTCGTCAACTAGTAAAATAAAAAGGGGTGTCCAGCATGATTTCACTCCTTCTTTAGAGGGGCCTCAGCCAAATCACATGCTGAGTAAGGATCAGGGTAAACGCGGTGCCACGCTACAGCAAAGTGCAAGGGCAAAATCCATCCCAAGGTCCGAACCACAAAAACTCACCCTAACGCACAAAAGGAAGAAAGTTTACTGGAAAACACACAGGTTTACAAGAAAAGAGGGTAATCACGGTCCTCACGCCAACAGAGTGAGGGCACCAGACAGAGATTGAATTAATGAACACTGTCAACCATAAATTGTTGCCTCTAACAATTTGGTGTCTAACAATGTAAAGGCTTCCATGCATACAGGGAATTCCATGAATCAGTCAGTACTTACGCCCAGGATTAAAAGGCTAAAACAACACGCCAATCGAAGTACGTGGGGGAGAAAACCTAGACATAAAAATGGGGTAGAGACAATCGGTCTGGGAGTGCTAGGCAGAGTTAAATTTGGACCTTTATCTAAAATTTACACAAGCTAAAGTGACCCTTCACTTCCTTATTTCACTGACACAGAGTGAAGATTTCAGCAGTCCCAATACATTGCCGAAGATAGCATCGACACAGTACCTTACTAAAAACAAAAGTTATAAGGCAACACAATTTAACAACCTGAACGCAGTTAGAAAATAAACCTTCCATATTAATTACCCAATACACTTTCAAAGCTGATCATAAATCATAATGCATTCTACTCTACAAATCCATAAGCATACCGTTGCCTTAAATCCCGCCTCAAATGATGACCGCGCGCTCCATGTCGCTCCTGCTCGCCGACCGTCGAGACTAAACCGGTACCTCCCAGCCAATCGCTAGGGGTACTCTGCTTCTCCCTTAGCCCCCCCGAGCCACAAAGGGGCCAAACAAATCCAAAGGGTATTCCTAGCTTCCCAGCTCACCTCGTAAGGCTGAGCTACCACTCCAATACAAGCTGAGAAAATCCCAACTCCTCACAAGCAATCAGTCCAGTCCAAATCCGACAGCATAACAATACCTAACAGCCCGATCCCCATTTTTTCCCTCATCCCCCTTTCTTTTATAGAGTTTTGAGCCCCATTTTTATTTTTTAAGTTTTAAAGAAAACCCTCCAAAAATTCTCTGTTGTACAAGTGTCATTCATCCCCCACGTTTCTCCAAAATTATTTTCTTTAACTTATTAATTGTCTATGTTTCCTTTATTACTTAGTTTCCCTATTTTTTTATTAATCCCTCCCCTTTTTTTTTCTTTTTTCTTTTTTTAAACCAAAAAGGTAAATGCGCTAATGCATCTTTTCATTTTATTTTTAAATTCATAGTTTTCATACTCCCACTCGTTAAATAATTTTATTACTATTGGTTCAGTCTGAGTTTATGTATGAGTTTTAAGGAAAATAGTTTAGTCCCTTAAGCATTCAATTTATTCACTGAAGGTTATGCGTTCTGTCAATCAAAACTATGGCTTTCGGTATTCGTTTATTTATGAATTAGTTTAATTTTTGAAAAACTATTGCGTTCATATGGGAGTTATGCTTTAAAAGTTTTTATAAGGTTATGTATTTGATAGAAGTCGGGTTTTCATAAAAGTTATGCTTTCAAATGTGTTAATGAACTCTCATTGAAAGTTGTGTTTAAAGAAGGAGACGCCTTCAAAGAAATTTATTGTCTGAGTTAACTAAAACTGTAATTTATGTATATTTATTTTTTTAGGAAAAGTTATGTTTCAATTTGAATAAAAGTTATGAGTTCATTAAAAGTTAAATGGTTGAAAAAGATTATGAAATCTTGTATCCGTTTGATATATTGGTTGTATAGTTGGATGAAGTTAATGTTAATAAATCCAAGAACTAGAGCTCAAGTACGTTCTAAAAATTGTATTCTCATTGCACTGCATTGAGGTGTGAACTCTAGCCTAAAATCTCATAATGATGTTTGCTTAATTATTTTAATGGTTATTGGGGTTAATTGCTTTTAATAATGGTATTTGGGTATAGGATTAGGTCAAGATTCATTGGAGTTGTTTCATTTAGAATTAGGGTTAGGCTCTTTTTAGAGTTAGAGTTAGGGCCTTTTTCCTTAAGGTTAAATGAAATTTTTATCTTAGAGAAGTTGTTTTTTGACTTAGGTTTAGATTTTGAACTGGGTGACACTGGGTTAGGGAAGTTGTTTAAGGATTTCTTAAGGCGTTATTGTCTTAGGGATATTTAGGTTTGTTTCCTTCATCCACATCAATGCGACGTGCCCTTCAGGACGCACCACATGCTCCAAGGGTGCCACTCGCCTCGTTCGTTTCCTTTTTGCGACGTGCCCTTCAGGATTCACCACGTGCTCCAAGGGTGCCACTCGCTTCTTGTGTTTCTTTTGTGTGACGTGCCCTTCAGGATGCACCATGTTCTCCAAGGGTGCCACTCACCAACTGGACTGATTGGTAGACATCTATAACCCCTGGAGTCAACACTCCACTAGGTGAACTTGTGGGAGACTAAGGGCTCTAAGGAATAAGGCCCCCGCCTTATTGTGCGCCCCTTAGAATCACCGTGAACGACTGTCGCCATCTGCCCTCATGGCATCGTGGATCCTCTCGAAGTAGGTAATCGTTAACCTACAGTTTGAGCCACGACAGGAGTGCTAGTAGGCGGTGGCAAGGCTGCTATCCACCCCTCTCCCTCAACCTCTCTGGAAATCGTGTGTGGTCCGTTTACTCCATGTGTGAGTCTCGTTGGCAAGCTATTGTCAGCCTGCATCATCAACAATCATGTCAGAAATGTCAACATCATATCATCAAATCAAATGAAATATCATAGTAAATAAATCAACCCAATAACACACTCCCTGACTCAATCTAGAGTCCAAGGGGGTTCCACCAATGCCTCTGCATCATCAAGGTTCAAAACCCTTCACACTCAATAAAACTGAGTCAATAGCACCTGTCTACATCAAATATTAAAACCTCATGTTGTCTATCATAATGCATCATAATCAAGTATGAATGTTTTAACATTAGAAAAGTCCATATCAATTGCGAGCAAGTGTCCTCAAAGAATAAGTTTCTTAGTGCGCCAGAGCGGGATGTTACACCCCCCGAGAGGGTGATTTGGTTCAGTGCCCCTGAAGTGAAATTTTGGAAAAAATTGCCTTGTAAAATATTGTAATTTCTTAGTCAATATGGACCGTTCATTATAAGGTCACATATATGAAAGTAGAAGTTATTTTAGGGTTTTTTTCCCTAGAAGGAAACCCTCTCTTATGAGGGAATTGTGTTGTGTCTATGAATTATCGTGAATATTCTGTTCTGAGAGAGGAGACCGTGAGAGAAAGAAGAGGAAGTTACAGCTGGCACACTGTAGGTTTTATTCCGCACTAGGTAAACCACGTATATATGTTTCTCTATTATATTTTGTATATATTTTGTTTTATTTTATTTCTCCATGATCCTAGTTTTATAACATGTATCAAAGAAAAAGGTAACTCACCGGAAAATAGGGTTCTTGGTTTGAGTGGAAGAAATGGAGGAAGATGGAAAGTTTAGGGTCAAGAAATTTAACAGCCAAAATAAGCAGCTATGGAAGATGCATATGGAACATTATTTATATCAGAAGGATCTATTCCTGCCATTGGGTGGAATAAGAAAGAAGCTAAAGACCATGAAGGATGGAGAATGGGAGGTTCTTGACAAAAATACACTAGCAACGATATGAATGAGCCTAGCAACATTGATGGATTTCAATATTTCATAAAAAAATACAATGAAGGAGTTGATGGACGCATTGGCTAAACTATATGAAAAATCCTTGGAATCCAATAAGGTATTTCAAATTAAGCGATTATTTAATATGAATATGTCATAAGTTAGGTCTATTGCAGATCATTTAATTGAATTTAATACGGTTACAAATCAGATAATTTCTGTAAAAGTGGACTGTGATGATGAGGTTAGGGATATTTTCATCATATGCTCATTACCAGAAAGATGGAATGGATTGGTCATGGTTATAAGTAACTCTATGTCTGGTTCAAACATTCTAAAATTTGATGATGTTGTTGGTGTTATCCTTAGTGAGGAAATGTGATGGAAAAGCATAGGTGAGACATCAATTAATGCATTAAACATGGAGATAAGGGAAGAAAAAAGGATAGAGTAAAGGGATCAAGGAATCATAGCAATTGTAGGAAGGGTAGATCCAAATCCATACTAGGAAAAATAGAGTGTTGAAATTGTGGAAAGAAAGGACATATGAAGAAAGACTATAGAGCTCCAAAGAAACAAAGAGATGGAAAACAAGAGAAAGATCAGGAAGAAAATGTAACATGTGATGTGTTACAAGATGATTTGATTATTTTTGTAGATAATATTTCTAAGTATTGGCTAGTATATTTAGGGGCTTCATTTCATGCCACACCCCATAGAAAACATTTTTTAGATTAAGTTCAACATGACTTTGGACAGGTTCATTTGGGTGATGATGCACCATGTAAAATAGTTGGAATGGGAAAGGTACAAATAAATAAAAGGAATGGAAACCAATGGTTGTTGAAAGAGGTAATACATGTTCCAGTTTTAATGGAAAAAATAATTTCAACATGGCAGTTGGCAAGTGAAGCTTGTATATCCATATTTACATATAACGCGTGGAAGGTCACCAAAGGATCACTAGTGATAGAAAAAGGAGGGAAGGTAGATATATTGTATTTATGTACCGGTAATACTGATTATTCTATCTCTCTAGATTCTACAGGAGTGGATACAACACTTTGGCATCATAGTCTTGGAAACATGAGCGAGAAGGGGATGCAAAACTTCAAAAAAATAAATTGTTTCCATATCTTAAACAAATTGTTTTGGATTTCTCTGAGAATTGTGCTTATGGAAAAGATAAGAGATTCATATTTCTCAGAGTTGGAAAAGAAAATAAGAGTGAAAGGTTATAGATTTTGTGTATAGATGTATAGGGACTAGCTCAGGTATTGATTATGCAACTAGAAAAACTTGGGTTTATTACATTAGACAAAAATCTGAGGTTTTTAATACCTTTAATAAATGGAAAGATTTGGTTGAGAATGAGATAGGAAAAAGGTTGAAGTGTCTCAAATTAGACAATGGAGGTGAATATTGCAACAAGGAGTTTTATGATTAATGTTCATACCATGGGTTTCATAGAGAGAAAATAGTTCCAGGAATACCATAAGAAAATGGTGTGTTAGAAAGGATGAACAAGACAATCATGAAGCATGCAAGGAGTATGAGATTGCGTTTTGGGTTTCCCTTACAGTTTTGGGTAGATGATATAAATAATGTTGTTTACTTAATAAACATAATAAATTCAAGCTCTTTGGATGGTGGAATTACAGAGGAGGCATGGAAAGTTAAAAAAGTAAACTATTCCTTTTTGAAGAATTTCGATTGTGAAGAATTTGTCCATATTGATAAATAAAATAGAACAAAGCTTGGGGGAAAATCTAAGTGTACCTTTATTGGATACGATGTTAATGATTTTGGTTATCACTTAGGGGATTATGAAAATAAAAAAAAATCATTAGAATTGGAGATGTTATATTCAATGAGAAGGTCATGTACAAAGATTAGTTGCAAGGAAAGAAATAGGGAAAAAAAAAACAGAATATAGAGTGCTTTATGAGATCACTAAAAAATAAATTGCAAAGGTACTAGAAAACAAAAATGTAGAACAACTAGAGAAAAAAGTACCTCAAACTCCTGCAAGTGTTGTTAGAAGTTATACCATGTTAAGTAGACCCCTTGAACAATACTCTCCTTCATTGTATTATTTATTATTGACTGATTCTGGTGAACCAAAAAGTTATGAAGAGGCAATGTAGGTAAAAACTAAAAAGAAGTGGGAGAAAGGAATGAAAGAGGAAATTGAATCCTTGGTAAATAACCAGACTTGGGACATGGTTTAGTTTTCTGTAGAAAAAAGAGCATTGCATAATAAATGGGTTTACATGTTGAAGGGAGAAGATGGAGAAAAAAAAAAGGTACAAGGCTAGACTTGTTGTAAAAGGGTTTGCACAAAATAAAGGTATATATTTTGATGAAATATTTTCTCCTGTTGTTAATATGATTTCAATTAGGACCATTTTAAGTCTTGTGGAAGTAAAATATTTGCATCTTTAACAATTAGATGTAAAAACGACTTTTCTCCATGGTTATTTGGACAAAGAGATTTATATGCAGCAACCACATGGCTATGAGGTCAAAAGGAAGACAAATTCAGTATGTAGGTTCAAGATGAGCTTGTATGGCCTAAAGAAAGCTCCAAGGCAGTGGTATTTTAAGTTTGATAGGTTTATGACATAACAAGGTTATAATATATGTCATTCTGATCACTGTGTTTATTTTCAAACACTAGAAAATGGAAGCTACATTATATTTATATTGTATGTAGATAACATGCTTGTTGCAGGGTCTAATACGAAGGATACCGATTTTCTCAAGAAGAAATTAGCTAATTTATTTGCGATGAAGGATTTGGGTGTTGCAAATAAAATCCTTTGTATGAGAATAAGAAGAGACATGGAAAATCACAAATTGACATTGTCTCAGGGTGATTACATAGAGAAGGTGTTGGAGAGGTTTAGAATGCATAATGCAAAACCAATTAGTACACCTTTGGCTATCCATTTAAAATTAACCAAAGAAATATTTCCAAAGACATGGGAGGAGATAGATTAAATTTCCAGGGTCCCTTATTCATCAAGAGTTGGCATCTTGATGTATGTCATGGTTTGCACAAGACCAAATATTGCACATGCAGTGGGAGTTGTGAGTAGTTATATGGAAAATCTAGGTAAAGAACATTTGGAGGTAGTAAAGTGGATTCTCAGGTATTTGAGAGGTACTGCTACTCATGCATTATGTTTTGAAGGTTCAAACATTGTTATATAGGGATACCTTGATTCAGATATGGTAGGTGATAAAGATAACATGAGGAGAACCAAATGATATTCTTTTACTATAGGTGGAACAACAATAAGTTGTATTTCAAAACCACAAAAGGTTGTTTCACTTTCAACAATAGAGGCAGAGTATGTTGCTACCACAAAGGATAGTAAAGAGATGATTTGGTTACAATGGTTTATGGAGGAATTGGAAAATAAGCAAGAGAATAACAAGTTGTACTGTGAAAATGAGAGTGTTATTCATATTTCAAAGAAATCATCTTTACATTTGAAGTCTAAGAATATACAACTCATATACCATTTCATATGATCTGTCTCGGAAGATGCACCTTTGAAGTTGGAAAAGATACATATTAGCCAGGATCCTGCACACATGTTAACAAAGGGAGTAACTAATGAGAAATTGAGTTCCTCCTCAGTTTTATTTGTCCTTCAAGTATGAATGTGAAGATGATAAATTTTCCAGGTTCAAGGTGGAGTATAGACCAACAAGTAAAACAATAGTGGACTTGTTATGATTAGTCTCCAAGTGGGATATTGTTGATTGTGGATCCTGATTATCTTCCTAATTTAGAGGTTTTTTTCATCCTTGCTTGGACCCCATTCCCTAACAAGGGGGTGTGGGGGGGATTCCCCCCCAACAAGTTCCCCCGAAGTGAAATTTTGGGAAAAATTACCTTGTAAATTATTATAATTTTGTAGTCAATCTGGACCGTTCATTATAAGGTCACAGATCTGATGGTAGAAGTTATTTTTTTTTTCCCTATAAGGAAACCCTCTCTTATGAGGGAATTGTATTGCGGTTTTGAATTGTCGTGGATATTTTATTACGAGAGAGGATATTGCGAGAGAAAGAAGAGGAAGTTACAATAGGTGTGTTGCAAGTTGTATCCCTTCATTTTGTTGGATACTAAAAGAAAGGACCTGGAAATTTCTCTGGTGGACGTAGCCCACACTAGGTGAACAACGCATATATGTTTCTCTATTGTATTGTGTATCTTCTATGTTTTATTTCTACATTTCTTTTATTTTATTTCTCCACGATCTAGTTTTTCTAACACATAACAACCTAATTTAGGAAGAAATAAAGAAAAAAATTAATTACATTAATGTTTATAAAGTACCAAATTATCTCAATTGATTCAATCGGATTGTGAAATTACAATCAAGTTTGAATAGTAAAAGGGAGGTATTGATGTGTTTCTAGTGAAATATAGTAAACTAAAAAAAATTATTTGTGTAAAAATGACAATGGACAATGAGCCAATATAGATAAAAGATCAAAACCCACATTGAACCCTTGCCAAAATAACGAAAAGAGTAAAACCCAAATATTTTTTTTTTTTGAAATTTGATACCAGAGATAAAAATATATGATTCTTCTACAAAGATATCCAAATCACAAAGAAAAGAGAGTCCAAACCTGTTAGGCATTGTAGATAATTGTTTCGAAGGTTGGCCATATACAACAAGCTTAACTTACGTATTAAAGGATGTGTGAAAATTTGTTTCCATATTGATAATAATTATTAAGGTATAGTTATGGTAAAGGCACCTGACTTGGGTGCCTACCTACTTGTGTTGTTGTAGTGTGTTTATTACTTGTAATGTTCATTGGTTAAATATTTGGGTAAGTATTGAAAACACTCTTTGGTATAGTTGTTAAGGTCTTTGGGTGGCTTAAAGATTGTAGACTTGTAGTCTAAAGTGGATATATGGGTAGCCTTTAGACGAGGAGGCGTAGCCAACTTCCAGTAGTTGCAGGCAGGCCAAGCCCTTGAAAAAACTACAAGGAAGTGTTGTACAATTGCCAAGGTGCTGAAATAGAATGGCTAGGGTAGGGGTGAAACCTTGGGTTTATAACAGGTGCACTTGTAGTACAAGGTTGCCATCTCCATAAGAAAAACATTGATTAGAATAATCTTAGTATTGCATAGGAAGACCTTAATCTATGGACACATTTCCTTTCTCACCTCATCACTGTTGTCTTCTAATACAAACAAATTAACAAACTCCCTAAATCATGTTATAATCCTATGGAATCAAGAGTCAACTTTAAGTGGGTAAAATCATGAAGGTGGGTAACACTTTTGTGAGAATCGGTTCTCCAAAATTCGTAGAGACCTTTTTTCTGCGGAACTTATAATTATTTTGGTTGAAAGGCCTATTTTTTTTGGCCGAAATATGTTTCAGTCGAACCTTTGAACATCAAATTGAACAGTATCGTGAAAACACCCTCTATTTTAGTGTACAATTTTAGCCGAACATATTTTTTTTATCCGGTAACATCTTTTTGGTCGAAAGATATTTCGTCCGACAAAATATTTCGAACAAAAGCACCTTTCAGCCAAAAAAATGTTTATATATTACCTGCACATCGCGCCTGTCACCATTTTCCCAAATTGTTTGTTTGTTGATAGCGCTCTATGATAGTGTTTGGTATTGGTGATAGTGCTTGGTGATAGTGTTTGGTGTTGGCGATAGTGTTGCACGCCGTGGCTGTGGGCAAGTGGATGGGAGGTCAAGAAGATGTTGGTGCTATGAGATGACAAACATTGGTGCTGCAGGTGTTTGGTCCAGGTACAATTAGAGTAGAAAGTTTAATTTGAAATTGTTAGTTAACTAAATTGTTAGTTAAAATTTAGATTTTAAATTTTAAAATTGTTAGTTACAATTTAGTTTTTAAATTTATGTATAGATTTCTGACATGGTCATATTCCGCCTTGTCCATGTACATGGACAAGACCGAATTCAGGCCTGTCCCTATACATGAACAAGGTTGAATATGGCCCTGTCCATGTAGAGGGACATGGCCATATTTTCTTGAGGAGGTTAGAGATGAGTCAATCTATACATGGTTTTGTTTCATATCATATTTATATTTTCATGATGTACAAACGATGTATATTACGTGTGATTTTTTGTATACATTATTTTGATTAAGGCCAAGCGTCGATATGTAACTGTTTCAAACACTTGTAAATTTTTGAGACACATGTATGTATATGTAGGGAAGCCTTTTTGTTTGAATGAAAGAGGCTATTAGGCATTGAGAGAATAAAATAGTATGTAACATATGATTAATACAATGAGAAAATGAAATGTGTAGATATAGAGCCAACAACAAAGACAGTAGCGCAAGCAGTTACAGATCCAGTTCCAGATCCAAAATAAGTTATGTTGAAACAATTAGTTTTGAAATAAAGAAATATCATTTGGAATCGTTTCAAATCAAACTCATTAGCATGGGGACAAGACTCTATCCATTATTTTTCTACACTATAACTACATACATAAGAGCCATTAATGTAAGACAAGAACAACATTCAGTAGAGTAGAGCCATTTCCCAAAGCCATGAGCACATCCATGACCATAGCCATGATCCATTGCTTCAGCCCTGTCCATGTATAGGGACAGACCTGAATTTGGGCTTGTCCCTGTACATGGACAGGGCCCTTTCTTAGCATTGAAAAGAGTAGTATCACACAAGTCATTAGCTTAATGAACATGCTTACTATAGTTATAGTGTATAGAGAATCACAACATATGGGAACAATTCTATATTATTCTTATTTTAAATATTAGTATACATATCTCTTATGCCACCCTTTATACAAAACAATAATGACTATCTTGTATGCAAATTTAATTTGAAATTGTTAGTTAAAATTTAGATTTTAGATTTTAAAATTGTTAGTTACAATTTAGATTTTAAATTTATGTATAGATTGTGGATAGGGCCTCATTCGGCCCAGTCCATGTACAAGGATAGGCTCGAATTCATCCCTGTCCCTATACATGGACATGGCTCATGCTTAGTGTTGAACATAATAGTATCACACAAGTCATTAGTTTAATGAACATGCTTACAATAGTTATAGTGTACAGGAAATCAAACATATGGGAACAGTTCTATCCTATGATTATTTTAAATATTAGTATACATAACTCTTATAACACCCTTTATACAAACAATAATGCTTATCCTGTATGTAAATTTAATTTGAAATTGTTATTTAAAATTTAGATTTGATATTTTCAAATTGTTAGTTACAATTTAGATTTTAAATTTATGTATAGATTGTTGACAGGGCCATATTCAGCCCTATCCATGTATAGGGACAAGCCTAAATTCAGGCATGTACCTGTACATGGACAGGGGCCATGCTTAGTGTTGAACATAGTAGTATCACACAAGTCATTAGCTTAATGAACACACTTACTATAGTTATAGTGTACAAAGAATCACAACATATGGGAACAGTTCTATCCTATGCTTATTTTAAATATTAGTATACATAACTTTTATACCACCCTTTATATCAAACAATAATGCATATCCTATATGTAAATTTAATTTGAAATTGTTAGTTAACTAAATTGTTAGTTAAAATTTAGATTTCATATTTTCAAATTGTTAGTTACAATTTATATTTTAAATTTATGTATATATTGTTGACAGGGCTGTATTCGGCCATGTCCATGCAAAGGGACAGACCCAAATGTGGACCTGTCCCTATCCCTATACATGGACAAGGCCCATGCTTAGTGTTGAACATTGTAGTATCAAACAAGTAATTAGCTTAATGAACATGCTTACTATAGATATAATGTACAAAGAATCACAACATATAGGAAAATTTCTATCCCACACTTATTTTAAATATTAGTATACATAACTCTTATACCACCCTTTATACGAAACAATAATGCTTATCCTATATGTATAATAAATTCTATTACTTTACCTTGTTACATATGATGATCAATGTGTCCTATGTTATGGAATTAAACCATAGCTAATCCAAGCTTTGTGTCATATGTTATGATAAGCTAATCTTGTTTTATTTATCATATTATATATAAGTAATGCACTTGTATAATCTATGCCATAAACATTTCATCTCCAACTAAGAAACTTAGATATGATTAGGGTAATTATGTATGATTAAACCAATAGTATTATGCTTGTACTATTAGTAATATACAATACCTGTAATTATGACTCAATCTACTATGTTTCCCTATTCAACTAGTAATCCAATAGTGTTTTCTAATCACAACCATTGCTCTTTGTCGAACCATGTTGATTTCCTATAACCTATAACATAAGTAACTACCTCATAAACAAATTGATATGTAACTCTTGTTTAACCCTATTATTTGATCTCGTATGAGATGAGTTATAAGTAAACACCAAATATGGAGAGAACAATAATTTCCATTATATCAATAACAATGAGATGTAACTAAGCTTATATCCTTCTTTCACCCTTGTTATGTACTAGTTAAAGTGATCAAACACACTTGTTATCTAAGAAGTTATACTAATCTTCTTACTATGTGCTTACTACTATACCTCATACTCCAATACCATCTTATGGAAAACAATAGTGTAATCATTATACTATATGTGATTAATAGTACGTAATATCTGTAATTAATCTAGCTTCATTAAACAGTGATAAGGTCTTGTAAGTAGATGCATAATAGCTAAGAATACCCTATCTTATTTGAACATCATGGGTTTGATTCATAATATGTGTTATGGATATAGAGTATATTACAAGGAGTGTATTGCTTGTACTATAATTACCTTGGATTACATTGATATTATGTAAAAATGGTGTACATAATAGGTATAGAGCTATGTGTTATAAACAGGTCCATAGGGTTACAATTAACCTTTTTTATACAGATATAATGTATGTGTTCTTGTAACGACCCCTTCGTTACAACTATAAGCGAAGAAGAAGTGCAAAAGTTTTTTTTTTTTTTTAAATGTTAAGAGGCAAGAAGGAAATGATGAAAACAATTTGACCACACCAGAGACGACGAATAGAAGCATGCAACCTAGGAAACAAAAAAAGATGACACCACACATAGGCACAATTGCGACTGGCCAAAACATGCACAAAATAACAAGGAGGAACGACTACTCGCCTGACACAAACACGACCACGCCTACAAGATAAGGGAAAACATCCCCATCCTGACACAATGACCTAGATGAACAAGACGAGAACCTCAAGGCACGTGAACCCAATGCCTGAAGGCATTCAACCCATGTGCCCCAATCAACTTACAACATGCAACAACACTCACACAGAACGCACTAACTTCGGCCAAGATCTCGTTCGCCGCTATCCCACAGGGCACACCATGATCCCCACATCAGGAATCATGTCATTCCCAGGTGATGGACGCATCAATACCTTGGTGAAAACATAAACTATCTAGACCAAGGACTCTAGAAAAATCCGACGTGCTAGGAGCCAAGTACTGATTGGGAGACTATACCTACACCGCACACAAAAGGTCGATGAGAAACAAGAGGACGAAGACAAGGGGTGATGCCAGCCCACATGACATCGTACCCAACCCCACCAATCACCCAGTTTGACCGGTCCATGATTACATTCTATTTTAACATGGGTTTCATTCTAACGGGGCACGTCAAGTTACAATTAGTCAATAATGTGCCCGCTAAATAAGTGTTAATACAATTAATCTTGCAAATATAAGTAGTCAATACTAAAACTATAATTATAAATGCACTCTAACCTCAATTATAATTCAATTTAGCGAGTTTAAAATTTTCAATCCAGTCCTTACTCACCAATCAAATTTTAATCATCAACACAACCTAAATGGTCAATTCTATATTCATCCAAAATCTCCATCCAACTAGCCATTAACTTAATAACAATAGTAACAATATTAATGTAGAATACTATCATTAATACAATTAATATAGCAAATAACAAGGCATCTAACAGGACAATTAACCTAACAATTAATATAGAAAAAACAACATTAACTACATCAAGGCAGAAAGCAACAACTATGCATTTACTAACTCAATAAATTACCACATGTGTCTATCTTTACTCACTGTACCAAAATGATAGTTGTCTACAACATTAAAGGAATTGACTAAGAAGTGTAAATGCCATAAATCCTTATACATTCAACAAGAGACTAAGGCCATGCACCTAATTATATTTACTGCCTTACGCCTTCAATAAGATTCATTTCCAGGTAAAGGTAAAAAATTAGGGCATAAACACTGAAGCATTAATTGGCTGCCTAGAACTGATGTCATTTACAAGTTAAAAGGCGCAGTCAGAAAATTAGGCAACTCATGGCCTTTTAATCAATAAGAAGGAATTTGTTGACCATTCACAGTGCTATAGCAATTCTTCTGGTAATTAATAAGACAAATAATAAAACATTTAATATTGCAATTAACAAGGCAATTAACCATAGCAATTGTTCTGGCAAATAATAAGGCAATTAATAGAGCATTTAACATCGCAATTAACATGGCTATTAATTGTAGCAATTGTTCTGGCAAATAATAAGGCAATCTCGTGCCCCTTTCCAACAAACTCATTCAACATTTAAAGGCCAATTCGTGGGCAATTACAACAACTCAGTCAATCTATTAGAGCAAATTCGTGGGCGTTTAAAACAACAACTCAGTCAATCTATTAGAGAAAATTTGTGGGCGTTTAAAACAACAATCTCAGTCTCATTCAAAGAAAAATCGTGGGCATTTAAAACAACAATCTCAGTCTAAATTTAAAGGCAAAATCGTGGGCATTTAAAACAATGATTCTGTCAACTTTCAAAGGGAAAAAATGTAGGTAAATACAACTAGCTCAGGAAGTCGATTAGAGCAATTTTGTGGGTGTTTTTAATAGTAACTCAGTAATGATTTTGAGGAAAAAGCATGGTCAAGGACGCACAAAAGGACATTCATGCCACAGTCATTATTTAAAGAGTAAAACATTGGGCAAACGCACCAGACTGAAGCCAAATTGCAGTCAATATTTAAAAGGTAAAACGCTGGGTAAATGCACCAGGGTAAAAAAAAAAAAAAACAACACAGAGAGGGATGAATAAACCGAGGTTTCCCTTTTTCATTGCCAGGATTCCAATGCCAACACATACAGGAAAACAAAAACGTTTTGTATTTCTTACCAGGGTACCAAATGTAAAACGCAAACAAAGAAATAACACAAATCATTTATCCAATTCCAGTGTACCAAATATAATAACGCAGACTTAGAAATTAAATTGTTTTTCCATTTTCAGGATGCCAACATAAAAACACAGATTGAAATTAAATATTTTTACATTCCAGGATACCAATATAGAGACGTAGACTGAAATTAAATATATTACATTTCCAGGATGCCATTATAAAAACGCAGATTGAAGTTAAATCCTTTTTACATTCCAGGATACCAATATAAAAATGCTGAAAATGGTAAGAGAACATCCATGGTCCATAGGGATAAATCATCGAAAGGATCGTAGGGATTCTATCAGTCAAGGTGCAGAAAAAGAAACAACAAGGAAGAAAGATAATCCATACACAGAGGTCTTACTAGAAGGCGCAAGTCAAACAATTAGGCAAGGACAACAATGGAGGTAGACGACTGACAGGAATATCCTTCGCTCATCATCCACGCACATAAAAGAAGGGCGTTGAGATCCATAGGTCTATTAACACTGAAGTGATGACCGTAGATCAAGCTCTTGGCTGACTTCTCATGAGAGGAATGATGAGCTAGGGACGAAAGGAAAAACAACCAAAATATTCATAAATCAATTCACCATAGGGCGGTCAAGACATGTCAGGAATTGAAGGCCATGGGAGTCAATCAATCATCGAGCTAAAGGCTATGGAAATATTCATTCACCAACTAGAATGCTAAGACAATCAATTTCCTTACCCAAATAAACATGCATATCCAAGCATAAATCATACTACAATCTACCATGCAAAAGAATAAAGAAAGCGTACCATTGCCTGATTGCCCACTCTAAGTTGATGTCTCACGTGCTCTGTGAAACTCCTGCTTGTTGATCAATGAGACTTCACCGGTACCTCCCAACCAATGCTAGGGGTACTCTTCTTCCCCCTTAGCTCCCCGAGCTACAAAGGGACCACACACACTAACTAGAGTATCAGCTATCTCCCAGCTCACCTGGCAAGGCTGAGCTACCACTCTTCATCAAGCTAGGTATCCCAACTCCCACAAGCTAAGTCAGTCAAGTATAGATTTTTGCAGTGTAACGATATGCCAAAAAAGAGATCCATCATCTTTCTCCTCCCTCCATTATATAGAGTTTTGAAGTCCCTTACTTTCCAAAAATCCCATTTAAATTAATGTTTAAAAACTAATTCCTAAAAATACTCCCCGTACAAGTGTCATCCATCCCTTTCATTCCTCCATAAATTACTTTATTTATTTAATTAATTACCCTTATTTCCCTCACCCACCTAGAGTCACTCCTAGAATGACTACTAGGTGTCCCCAAATTATCTTACAGGTTTTAATGACTTTCCCCATTATTAATTTTCTAGATCAATTTAGAATTAGAAAGTTCTTAAATGGTAGATACCTTATTAAGTTTGACTTTCTTCATTTTCCCTTGTGTTTCCTTTTTCCTTTTATGTTTCCCTCTTTTCCTAGTTTCCTAATTATTTTAGATTTCCCTCTTTTCCTAGTTTCCCGATATTTTAGATTTTCCTCTTTCTCCTTTTCATTTAGAACTCAATTTAGTAGGTGCAGAAATTAACTTTTTCCCTTTTCCCTTTTTATTTAATAAGATTTAAATTATCCTAATATAATAAAACAATTATTTATT
>ML788022.1:175188-200069 GCA_009831015.1 Picea engelmannii | reverse complement strand
ATATATATATATATATATATATATATATATATATATATATATTAAACAATAGAGAAAATTGTGCCACTAGTATAATTTAGACCTAGACTTTAATTTTCGTGCTGGGTGACATTTTATTAGGGAATTTGTTTTAAAAAATTCCCTAATAAAGTTATTTTCCTTAAGGCCATCTAGGTGCATTTGTTTATCATTAACAATGCAACGTTCCCTTCAGGAAGCACTAGGTGCTGCAAGGATGCCACTCGCTTCATCTGTTTCCCTTGCGCGACGTGCCCTTTAGGACGCACTACGTGCTCTAAGGGTGCCACTCGCCTCTTTCCATTTTTCTTGTGCAACGTGCCCTTCAGGATGCACCACATGCTCTAAGGATTCCACTCGCCTCTTGAATGACTTGGTAGACATAAAAAACCCATGGAGTCAATACTCCACAAGGTGAACTTGTGGGAGACTAAGGGCCTCTAAGGAATAAGGCCCCCTCCTTATTGTGTGCCCCTTAGAATCATCGCGAACGATTGTTGCAATCTTCCCTCATGACATCATGGGTCCTCTCGACCTAGGTAAACATTAACCTATAGTTCGAGCCATGGTGGGAGTGCTAGTAGGCTATGGTAGGGATGTTGTCCACACCTCTCCCTCAACATCTCTGGTAGTCATGCATGACCCCTCTACTTCACATGTGAGTTTGGTCAAAAATATATCATTAGCCTACATCATCAACGAATCATGTCAGCAATATATCCATAATCATATCATCTAATCAGATGCACTAATATCACATATAAAAAAATCAAACCCTAATGGTTCACTCCCTGACTCGATCTGGAGTCCAAGGGGTTCCATTGATGCCTCTGCATCCTCGAGGTCCAAAATCCTACACACTCAGTAAAATCGATTCAATATGACCTATCTATGTCAATGCAGTAAAACAACATGTCATCAACCCATAACACCTCATAATAAAAATCAATGTTTAAATAGCATAATAATCTGGATTACTTGCGAGCAAGTGTCCTCAAAAAAATAAGTTCGCTCAGTGCGCAAGAGAAGGATGTTATATACACCCCCTCTTGGTCTAAACTTTGTCCTGAAGTTTGATAGTATAAGTGCCGAAATAGTGTGTATCACAGTATCATAAGTCTATCTATCAAACACAAATGGAAACTATTGGTGCATATCGTATGCATCCTCCTAGGTCGTTGAGTGCGGACTATAGTTGTCCCACTGGACCTTGACCTGATCTACTATTCAATGTTGTAGCTATCAAACATGATGATCTAAGATGCAGATTGGCTTAGCCGTGAGTTCCCCCTCATCTGTTACCTATAAGGAACTCATGTCAATAAAATTTGTAGGATTACTAATATAATGTCTCAAAATAGCTTTCTCTCCACAATCTCTAAAGGTCCCACAAAATTAGGAGAGAGTTTAGATCCATTTCCAAATTTGATCGAGCTCTTATGCGGTTTAACCCACAAGAAGACTCGATCGCCAACCTCATAACTATGGTCAACACGGTGCGCATTGGCATAACTCTTCTGCCGATCTTGTGCTTCTTTAATCCTTTGTCTTATTGTTTGCATTTGATATCCCATTTCTTGGATCGCTTCTAGTCCCACCAGGACCCTATCCTCAAGCCGATCCAAAATCAAAGGCATCCGACATGGTCACCCATAAAGAAACTCAAAAGGAACCATCTTAATGGTTCTTTGGTAACTGTTGTTATAAGTGAACTCCACCAGTGGCAAGAATTCTTCCCATCGCTTTTGTTGGTCCATCACGTACATGCGCAACATGTCCTCCAAGGTTTGGTTCATTCGTTCAGCCTGTCTGTTAGTCTCCGGGTGATACGAAATACTGAAGTTAAGTTGGGTTGCCAAGGCCTCTTGGAAACTCGTCCAAAATCATCCAGTAAACACCGATCCTCAATTGGATATAATCCTCTTAGGCATTCCATGCAACCTCACAATCTCACTGATGAAAACTCTAGCTATGTCAGGTGCCTAATACGTCGTACGCACAGGAATAAAGTGAGCACTCTTTGTCAGAGTGTCTACTACTATGAAAATCAAGTCATGTCTCCTTGTCATCAGTGGAAATCCAACAATAAAATCCATCAAAATAACCTCCCATTTCGATTCCAGAATAGCATGCGGCTGTAGTAATCCTGCTGGGTGTCTATGTTAAGCCTTTACCTACTGACATTCTAGACATTTGGCCACATAGTTGACTATATCTTCCTTCATTCCCTTCCAAAAGAATAAGGGTTTAAGCTCTTCCCTCATCTTCATGACTCTTGGGTGAGCCATGTACATAGCTCTGTGAGCATCGTTTAGGATCAAACTCCTCAACTCATCATTCGGTGGTACGTAAATCCAATTTTTAAACCTCAATAATCCGTCATCGTCAAATGTAAATCCTTCAAATCTTGGCACCATCATTGTGTTTTGTTCAATAAAACCTTCGACCTCTTTGTATCAGTCATCATCACACTGTAAAGTTAGAATCTTTTCATGTAGATTCGTCTGAAGAGGCAACACCGAAAATATGCATGGTCTCCGACTCAATGCATCTGCCACTTGGTTCACTGTTCCTTTTACGTAAGTAATCTTGAAGTCGTACTCTCTAAGAAATTCCAACCAACGTCATTATCATGTGTTCAGGTTTCTTTGTGTAAAGATGTGTTGTAGTCCACAGTGGTCAGTCTTTAGTTCAAATTTTCGTCTGATAAGGTAGTGTCTCCAACCCTTCAAGGCTGATCAAAATCTGGACCAGGGGTCAAAATTTAGCCCAAAATTGAAAGTGTTCATAATTGATTCAAAACAAATGGGTACGTAGGCCTCATCATCATGAACCCAATGCACTTTGAATGGGATCAAATGAACATCAGATGAGAGAGATATCACGTTCTGTTCAATTTTCCAAACAGGCAAAAAAATGCTGACTGTACACTCCGTACATGATGACGTGGTAGGGTACGACCTCACACGTGGAAGGTGACATGTTAGCTAATTTGGAAAGTTGACGTGGAAAGATGTTGAGTTCGCAGTTTGGGTAGACATGTGGGTGAATGATATTTTGACACGTGGTGCTTTAATGAAAAATTGGAAGGTGCCACGTGGCCCACGCATGGGCTACCACGTGGCACCCTGTTTTGGTTATGTTGTGTAAAAATTATATGGAGTCTGTGGGGATCAAATCCTGGACCTCCCCCATGGTGGATAAATTTAGCAATGACCACCGAACCAATGCACCACCATTTGCTTCTTAATATATATGTGTGTTCACATATATTTAACTTCGTATATTGTATAGTTTTGGACGTGGGTCTAGGCTAGGGCTTAGCCCCAGCCCTCGGTTGTGCACCTTATCCCATGTTACCACTCCATGGAGGTTTGTGCATGGATTTTGTTCAAATGGATAGCCATTTTCACCTGCCACTTTTCAAGCCCATAATCATTCTTGCAATGAGGGCCTATTTTGGTGTTGGGACGTGGCGACATGGCCCCCCATGCACCCAACACCTCCGCGTTTTGGGGGCTTAGTTCCCTAACTGTTTGAAAAATTGGCACAAATTGTGGAAATGATGCTTGTGTTGGGTTTAGGCATGGGAAATGCTTAGAAGCTAGGTTACTCACATAGGAGTGCATTTTGGCGAACCAGAGATAGCAAGCTTGAAGGAGGAAAATGGCAGGAGGCCTAACCTCTTCATATTTTGGCCAAATGAGGTGCCAAAAAATCCCATCTAGGGGTTTTTGGATGTTCTGAATCCATTGGCATAGTTTTCAAAAGCATTTGGAGACTTATTTTGTAGGTTTTTCTACTTTGAAGTTTCAAGGAGCTCTAGGGAGCTTAGGGCCAACATTGAAGGAGGCCATACTCAGATGAGCCCAAGTCTATTTTCTGTGGTTGAATAGTCATTTTTGACTAATTGTTATGCTATGCACACATTGGGATAGGTTTCAGAGGCATTTGATGAATTTTACAGGTGTTGTTTCCACAAGGAAGCTCAAGGAAGCTCAAGGCCACATGTAGAAGAGGTCATGCCCGGATGAGCCATGGTTCGTTTTCAGAGTTTTATTAGTCATTTTTGGGGTTTTTATGTATTCTGAACCCAATGGTATGGTTGGTAAATCCATTGGATTTGAGAAACATCTTGTAAAATAACTTTTTAAAAACTAATCCCAGAGAGCCTAGTCCATTGATGGAGGCTTAAGGAGATGTAGCCCAGTTGGGGGTGAACTCCTTTATCATATTGCTATTGTTGTGAGTTTTCTGGTTATATTTGTTGCACTTATGTTGCTATTGTATTTTCTTTAAACAACATGTTTAACCTTTTAAAAATTCCTCACACATAAAGACCTATTAGATGCATAAACTTGGCACATAATTTATCTTGCATAACTAAGACATTGAGTAAGGTCTTGAAGTTTATTTTAATGCAGTAGAGGGTGCTTGCATAGAAAAACAAGTCAGCTCCCTATTTTCAGATCAGGTGGTATCAGAGCATAGTTTTTCTCATGTGATTTCCATTGAGAGCTAGAGATTTTAGTTGTTGGTATTATTGTGCAAGTTTTGTGTTGAAGTTTGATATCTTGCAAGGATGGAGGCAACTTCAAATAGTAAGAGTTCTCATACATCTTCATTAGCCAAGTTATTTGACAAAGATATGTTGGAGGAGTTTCTAACCATGAGAGATATGGTGCAAGAGATTCGAGAAGATAGAAAGGAGAGCATTGTCCTTCAAGACCAGTTGATGGTCATGAAGGAAGAGAAACACTAGCTTCTTGAAAAGTTGCATGAGATGGAGACTCAACTCCATGAGGAAAAGGAAACCCTTACCAGGTACATGCATGAATATGTGGTATGTAATGCTACTTTTTCTTCAAATTCCTCTCAAGATGAATTCTTTGGTGTTTTTGAAAATCACACTAGAGGAATAGGGTCCAAGTTATTGTTAAAAATGGGCTATGAAGGTAAAGGTTTAGGCAAGCATGCACAAGGCATTGTTGAGCCTATTGTTGTTGAGGAGAGGCCCAAGTATAGGTGTCTTGGATATGAACATAAAGATGGAGCATATCCCAAAGTTGAGGAGACAAGGGAAAAAGTTCCAAGAACAACTTTTGTTTCAAGTTCAATCCCTCAAGCACGCAAAGTGTGTGTTCACGATGAATGCAAATGTTGGAAATAAGAGAGTTGTGACAGCCATGAAGACAAGAACATCTTTGTTGGTCTTCAAAAGAGAGCTAGTAACTCTTCAAATTCACCTCCTCAAGAAGGAAATAAAGGTGAAAGTTCAAGAACTTTTGTTGCAAGTTCAATCCCTCAAGCATGCAAAGTATGTGTTCAATATGAATGCAAAATGTGTGTTCAAGATGAATACAAAGGTATGAAACAAGAGAGTTGTGACAGCCATGAGGACAAGAACACTATTGTTGGTCTTCAAAAGAGAGATAGTAACTCTTCAAATTCATCTCCTCAAGAAGGCGATAAAGGTGAATGTTCAAGGTATATTTCTGCCTATAATTCGGTTGCTTTTGATTATGTTAAGCATGGTAAATTTGCATGTAAAAATGGCAGAGAAATTCCATGTACATATTGTGGTTTAGATAACCATCATGTTTCAAGATGTTGGAAAAGATTGAACACATTCAGGAAACTTTCCAAGCAAAGGAAACTTGAAAAGAAGATGCAAAAGATTTGCACTTACTGCTAGAAGAGAGGTCATCTCATTGACCAATGTTGGACATTGCATCCAACCACTCATCCACAACACGAGAAGCAGATGGATAAAGAGACTGACAAAAATGGAATAGGAGATTCCATCATTGATGTGAGTCAAGAAGATTCACAAGAAGACGATATTTAGAAAAAAAAGTCACCATTGACTTGGCTTGGTAAGAAATGGTTAGATTTCTTGAACAAGTAAGGTTTGCATTTCTTTGTTTGTAGATGCACATTTCAGCCTTATGTATGCATTTCTATTGAAAGTTTGACAAGTTGTAGTAGCTTATCACAACTTGTATGATACAAATTTGCATGTGAATGCAACTCTTTCAAAGGCATTCTTGTTGTTGCACAACTTTGCCAAGAGGATGTAAAAGATGGGTATGATACTCACTTGTTGCAGCCATATAGCTTTTTCATTTTTAGCTCTTGTACCCACATGTTTTTGGGTTTTTGTACTTCTGTTTGTACTTGAAGGAGAGTTGAAGAGATATGCACATGCATGAGATTTTGTATGTGTAAACAGTGAACTTGTGATAGTTTCATTGAGTGACTCATGAATGTAGCATGGTTGTGTATCATGAATGTTGACTTGTCATTGGGAATGTCGATGTGTTTCAAATGAGTCTCGACTTGTGTCGATGTTGTCTTGATGAGTATGTTGTGTCGAGCATGTTTTTTTGACTTATGTTTAGTCGATGGTGTTTGTTGGCTTGTAAGTTGATTTTGAGTACACCAAGATGCAGGAAAATGCCATGTACCTTAATGAAGTACAAGATGCAACCATTTTCTTGACAAGAAAATGGACTTTGTTGGCATCATTTTCATTCTTGTATAAAATTTGTTTTCAAGATTGATGGTTTTCTTTGTTTGTGACAAGATGTCGCAGGAAAGCATTTTGCAGCCATTGTAGAGCGGATAGTGTTGATGCCAAAGATTTCACAAGAGGGACTTGATTCTCAGTGGGAAGGTTGTCAGTCTTCCAAGTACAAAGAGAACAATGGGTTAGAAACAACCAGAGAACAGTGGTTGAGGGACATAGCCAGTTGTAGTGCAAGGCATGTCAATGTACCTAGGTGATTGTCAAAAAGACTTTTCAAGTAGAATTAGTTGATAGAACTTGGAAGAAGAAGATTATTAAAGCTCATATATATAATCATCATATTTTGTGGGTCCAAAAGCCTTTTAGTGGGAAGGTGTGATTAGAATCTGGACCAGGGGTCAAAATTTAGCCCAAAATTTAAAGTGTTTAGAATCACTTCAAAATGAACAGGTGCATAGGCCTCGTCATCACGAACCCAACACACTTGAAATGGGGTCAAACAAACATTGGATGAGAGAGATATCGCATCCTATTCAATTTGCCAAACATGCAAAAAAATGTTGAATGTACAATCCGTACATGCTGATGTGGAAGGGTACGACATCACACATGGTAGGTGACATGTCAGCTGATTTGGCAAGCTGACATGGAAATATGTTGAGTTGGCAGTTTGGGCAGACATGTGGGTGAATGAGATTTTGACACGTGGCACTTTAATGGCAGATTGGAAGGTGGCACGTGGAACCCTGTTTTGGTTATGGTGTGTAAAAATTATATGGAGTCCATGGGGATCAAATATTGGACCTCCCCCATGGTGGATCACTTTAGAAATGGCTACCCAACCAACACACCACCATTTGTTTATTAATATATATGTGTGTTCACATATATTTAACTTCATATATTGTATAGTTTTGGACGCGGGTCCAGGCTGGGGCTTAGCCCGAGCCCTCGGTTGTGTGGCTTATCCCATGTGACCACTCCATGGAGGTCTGTGAGTGGATCTTGTTCAAATGGATAGCCATTTGCGCCTGCCATTTTTCAAGCCCACAGTCATTCTTGCAACAAGGGATTATTTTGGCGCTAGGACCTGGCCACATGGCCCCCCATGCACCCAACACCTCCGCGTTTTAGGGGCTTAGTTCCCTAACTATTCGACAAATTGGAGATAATTGTGGAAATGGAACTTGTGCTGGGTTTAGGCATGGGAAACGCCCATAATCCAGGCTACTCACACAGGAGTGCGTTTTGGCAAACTAGAGACATCAAGCTTGAAGGAGGAAGATGGCAGGAGGCCTAACTTCTTCATCTTTTGGCCAAATGAGGTGCCGAAAATGCCCAGCTAGGGGTTTTTGGATGTTCTAAATCCATTGGAATAGTTTTCAAAGGAATTTGGAGAATTATTTTATAGGTTTCAATACTTTGAAGTTTCAGGGAGCTCTAGGGAGCTTAGGGCCACCATTGAAGGAGGCCATGCTCAGATGAGCCCAAGTCTATTTTCTGTGACTAAATAGACATTTTTGACTAATTTTTATGCTCTGAACACATTGAGACAGATTTCATAGGAATTTGAGGACTTTTATAGGTGTTTTTTCCACAAGGAAGCTCATGGAAGCTCAAGGCCACATGTAGAAGAGGTCATGCCTGGATGAGCCATGGTCCGTTTTCAGAGTTTTATTAGTCATTTTTGGGATTTTTATGTATTATGAATCCAATGGTATAGTTAGTAAATCCATTGGAGTTGATCAACATGTTGTAAAAGAACTTTTGACAAACTAATCCCAGAGAGCCTAGTCCATTGATGGAGGCTTAAGGAGGTGTAACCCAGTTGGGGGTGAACTCCTTTATCATCTTGTTATTGTTGTGACTTTGTTGGTTACATTTGCTCCACTTATGTTTTTGTTGTATTTTCTTTAAACAACATATTTAACCATTAAAAATTCCTCACACATAAACACCTAGAAGATGCATAAACTTGGCACATAATTTATCTTGCATAACTAAGACATTGAGCAAGGTCCTAAAGTTTATTTTAATGGAGTAGAGGGTGCTTGCATATCAAAACAAGTCAGCCCCCTATTTTTAGATCAAAGGCATATACTATGGCTAAAACCTCCAAATCGTGCACCGCATAGTTCTCCTCATGCCTTCTTAGTTTCCTCGATATGTAAGCGATCACTTGTCCATCTTGCATCAAGAATTCACATAAGACTTCCTTGGATGCATCTGTGCATACCAAAAAGTCTGTGTCCATGTCAGGGACCTTTAGTATCGGTGCCGTTGTCAACAGCTCCTTGAGCCTCCTAAAATCTTCCGCGCATTTCTTGGTCCAAACAAACTTCTTGCTCTTCTTCTGTAATTGTGTGATCATATTTTCTATCTTCAAAAATCCCTCGACGAACCATCGATATTATCCTGCCAAACCCATGAAACTACGCACTATTGGGACATTTGTCGATGCAGGCCATTCCATAATAGCCTCGACCTTTGTTGGATCCACGATGATACCTTCGCCGGAGATGACATGCCCTAAGTAGTGAATCTTCGATTGATAAAATGAGCATTTGGACAACTTCCCAAACAATTTGTGCTCTCACAGACACTGTAGTACCAAGAGCAAGTGTTTGTCATCATCCTCTGTCATCCGAGAGTAAATCAAAATATCGTTAATGAATACTTGGACGAACTTGTCCAAGTACTCTTGGAACACACCATTCATCAAACTCATGAATACCCCTGGGGCATTCGTTAGTCCAAATGGTAAAACAATAAACTTGTAATGTCCAAACCTCATCTTAAAGGAAGTCTTAGGGACATCATTCTCCTTGATCCGTAACTGGTGATACCCTGATCGCAAATCGATCTTTGAGAACACCATCGCACCTTTCATCTAATCAAACAGATCATCAATCCTTAGCAACATATACCGATTCTTGATCGTGGCCTTATTCAATTGATGGTAGTCAATGCAAAGCCTCCATGACCCATCCTTCTTTCATATGAATATAACAAGCACACCCTAGGGTGACACACTTGGATGTATTAGTCCTAGGTCCAACAATTCTTTCAGTTACATTCTCAACTCCTGTAACTCCGGGGTCAACATCTGATAAGGAATTCTCGATATTGGTTCAGTCCCTGGTTTTAGGTCTATGGTAAACTCCAATTCCCTCTCTGGCGACATCCTAGGTAACTCCTCTAGAAAAACGTCTGCAAAATATCTCACCACAGGAAGGTGTTCTAGACCTTCCGTTACTCCCTTCTCGTTTAATGCAAGGATCGCATAAATCTTACATCCCTTACACATGCTCTTATGAAGTTGTAAGGAAGAGATGAACCTCAGGGAAACTACCCAGTTTCGTCCTACAATCACATGTCTCTATCCCTCATCATTGACCAAGCTTAATTGTTTCATCTTACAGTTGAGTATCACCTCATGCGATTCCAACCAGTCCATACTAATCACGATGTCATAAGATCCTAAGATTGTGACGTACAGGTTGGCTCTAGTGACAAAATCCACCAGATTAAGGATACAACTTGTAACCTTTTTTCCAACCTTCTATTTGGCTCCTGATGCCATCTCTATGAAGCTAAACTCATCCTGTTCGACTACCTTTACCTTAATCATTTTTAACGCTGCACTAAAAATGAAACTCTCAGTAGCACTGGGATTTATGAAAATACTAAGGGTCTGGTCAACGATGGTACCTGTCGTCTCGAGCACAGTTGACTGGTGCTCAGCCTGGTGGTTATTCACCACTGTATGAATCTGATGGGCCTTTCACAAATCTCCCATGGTAGTGGGTTCAACTGATCGAGATGCTCTGGTCCTCTCCATAGGGTAGTCAAGATGGTAGTGTGGATCCCCACACATATAACACCCCTTCTTTGGTCCAGTAGTCCTGATAGCCAAAGTAGAAGATGACAACCCACTGACATGGAATCCTAGTTTGTTCTATTGAACATGCCTAAACTGTTGCTGCTGCGGTTGACGCTACTTCTGATGCTGTGGTACCTAATAAGGTGTTCACTGCGGAGGCATTGGTCATCGAGGGGTAGTGAAAGTGGATCCCCTCTGGATGCCACGATATCCTAGCATATGTCTAGCTGGTGTCTGATGCTGCTGCGCACTTGATGACACCTTCCCTGCTGGTCTCATTGGAGTCCTTCTTTGAGGGCCTTCTAGATGACATCATGCAAGGTTTGACGCATCAAAATCCTAACCTTTGCACATATGTTGCCATTAAGGCTAAACATGAACCTATTGACCTTGAGTTTCTCAGTGTTAATATGCGGAGCATACCAGATCAACTCCATAAAATGGGTCTCGTACTTGGGCACCGTATGACCGCCCTATCGTAAGGTGTTGAACTCATTGAGATGCACTCAATGAATTCATCTAATAGCTACCTCTCTCAGAACCATTCCTCGAACAGTTCCCATTACATGTCTTCGACGGCCATGTTCAGCTGCGGTAGGAGTGACTTCCACCATAGAAGAGCATTCCCATTCAGTTGAAAGACCACCATGCAAAACTTTATGTTGTAGGTATAGTCGTGAAGTGATAACTACGTTGCCATATTCTCCAACCATGCCTCGACGGCTGCACCGTCCGGGGCACCAAAGAACTCAGGAAATTTTACCTTCTCGATTTCATGGTGAATGCTGCTAGTATCGACCAGAGTGCACGATGGACCCTCAGGGGGTGTCGACACTCTGGCCTCATCTCTATCCAAATGGATGATCAATGCCTCAAACATGTGCTGAAAAGATCTCATCATTTTGACCACATCACCAACTGCTATCTGCTCCTACCCGACAACCTGTTTGTCTCCCTGAGGGTTAGACCCCTCAAACGTGGATGCTACTGGATGTGTCACACCTCCTCCCCTATCACCCCATCATATGCCTCCACGACATCCTCTAACCATGATTACCTGCATGAGTACAATTCAAATTAATTAGAAACATTATAATCAATCATATCAACGAAATCCATAGTGATCCCAAGTCGAAGGTTGAACCCACTTTCATACCATATGTAACGACCCCTTCGTTAAGACTACAAGTGAAGAAGAAGTGCAAAAGTTTTTTTTTTTTAAAAGGTTAAGAGGAAATAAGGCAATGGCGAAAGTAGTTTGACCACACCACATATGATGAACAAAAGCACGCAACCTAAACAACATACAACTACAACACCACACACAGGCACAAAGGCGACTGGCCAAAACATGCACATAATAACAAGGAGGAATGACTACCCGCCCGACACAAACACGACCACACCTACAAGCTAAGGGAAAACATCCCCATTCTGACACAATAACCTAGATGAACAAGATGAGGAGCTCAAGGCACATGAACCGAACACCTGAAGGCGTTCAACCCATGCGCCCCAAGCAACTTGCAACGCCTAAGAACACTCACATAGAATGCACCGACTCCGACCAAGATCTTGTTCACTTCTATCCCACAAGGCACACCATGGCCCCACATCAGGAATCATGTCGTTCCTAGGTGATGGATGCATCAATACCCTGGTGCAAACATAAGCTATCCAGACCAAGGACTAGTCGAATACTGACTGGGAGACTATACCTACACCCCACACAAAAGGTCGATGAGACACAAGAGGATGAAGACAAAGGGTGACGCTGGCCCACATGACATCGTCCCCGACCCCACCAATCATCCAGTCTAATCATTCCATTATTACATTCTATTTTAACATGGGTTTCATTCTAATGGGGCACGTCAAGTTACAATTAGTCAATAATGCGCCCGCTAAATAAGTGTTAATACAATTAATCTTGCAAATCTAAGTATTCAATACTAAAACTATAATTATAAATTCCCTCTAACCTCAATTATAATTCAATTTGGCGAGTCTAAAATTTGCAATCCAGTCCTTACTCACCAATCAAATTTTAATCATCAAAACAACCTAAATGGTCAATTCTATATTCATCCAAAATCTCCATCCAACTAGCCATTAAATTAATAACAATAGTAACAATATTAATGTAGAATGCTACCATTAATACAATTAATATAGAAAATAACAAGGCATCTAACATGACAATTAACCTAACAATTAATATAGCAAAAACAACATTAACTACATCAGGGCAGAAAGCAACAACTATGCATTTACTAACTCAATAAATTACCACATGCATCTATCTTTACTCACTGTACCAAAATGATAGTTGTCTACAACATTAAAGGAATCAACTAAGAAGTGTAAATGCCATAAAGCCTTATACATTCAACGAGAGACTAAGACCATGCACATAATTAGATTTACTGCCTTATGCCTTCAATAAGATTCACTGCCAGGTAAAGGTAAAAACTCAGGGCATAAATGTCGAAGAATTAGTTAGCTGCCTAGAACTGATGTCATTTACAGGTTAAAAGACACAGTCAACAAATTAGGCAACTCATGGCCTTTTAATCAATAAGAAGGAATCTGGTGACCATTCACAGTGCTGTAGAAATTGTTCTGGTAATTAATAAGGAAAATAATAAAGCATTTAATATTGCAATTAACAAGGAAATTAACTGTAGCAATTGTCCTGTCAAATAATAAGGCAATTAATATAGCATGTAACATCGCAATTAACTTGGCTATTAACTATAACAACTGTTCTAGAAAATAATAAGGCAATCTCATGCCCCTTTCCAACAAACTCATTCAACATTTAAAGGCCAATTCGTGGGCAATTACATCAACTCAGTCAATCTATTAGAGCAAATTCATGGGTGTTTTAAACAACAACTTAGTAAATCTATTAGAGAAAATTTGTAGGTCTTTAAAACAACAATCTCAGTCTCATTCAAAGACAAATCGTGGGCATTTAAAACAACAATCTCAGTCTCAATTTAAGGGAAAAATCGTGGGCATTTAAAACAACGATTCAGTCAACTTTCAAAGGGAAAAAACATGGGTAAATACAACTACCTCAGGCAGTCGATTAGAGAAATTTCATGGGAGTTTTTAGCAATAACTTAGTCACGATTTCTAGGGAAAAGCGTGGTCAAGGATGCCCATAAGGACATTCATGCCGTAGTCATTATTTAGAGGGTAAAACGTTGGGCAAACACATCAGAATGAAGCCAAATTGCAGTCAATATTTAAAAGGTAAAACACTGGGAAAACACACTAGGGTAAAAAAAAACAAAACAACGCAAAGAGGAATGAATAAACTGAGGTTTCCCTTTTTCACTACCAGGATGCCAATGCCAATGCATACAGGAAAACAAAAACGTTTTGTATTTCTTACCAGGGTACCAAATGTAAAACATAGACAAAGAAATAACACAAATCGTTTATCCAATTCCAGTGTACCAAATATAATAACGCATAATTATAAATTAAATTGTTTTTCCATTTTCAGGATGCCAACATAAAAACGCAGATTGAAATTAAATCTTTTTACATTCTAGGATACCAATATAAAGACGCAGACTGAAATTAAATCTTTTACATTTCTAGGATTCCATTATAAAAACGCAGATTGAAGTTAAATCCTTTTTACATTCAGGGATACCAATATAAAAATGATGATAACAATAAGAGAACACATGGTGTCCATTAGGATAAATCATCAAAAGGATCATAGGGATTCTATCAATCAAGGCGTAGAAAAAGAAACAACAAGGAAGCAAGATAATCTATATGCATAGGTCTTACTGGAAGGCGCAAGTCAAACAATAAGGCAAGGACAACAATGGAGGTAGACGACTGACATAAACATCCTTTGCTCATCATCCATGCACAGAAAAGAAGGGCGTTAAGATCCATAGGTCTATTAACATCGAAGCAACGACCATAGATCAAGCTCCTGGCCGACTGCTCAGGCGAGGACTGATGAGCTAGGGATGAAAGGAAAAACAACCACAATCTTCACAAATCAATTCACCACAAGGCAATTAAGACATACTAGGAATCAAAGGCCATGGGAGTCAATCAATCATCGAGCTAAAGGCTATGGAAATATTCAGTCACCAACTAGAACGTTAAGACAATCAATTTCCTTACCTAAATAAACATGCAGATCCAAGCATAAATCATAGTACAATCTACCATGAAAAATAATAACAAAAGTGTATTGTTTCCTGATCACCCTCTCTGAGTTGATGTCTCACGCGCTCCATGCAAATATTGCTTGCCAATCGATGAGACTTCACCGGTACCTTCCAGCCAACGCTAGGGGTACTCTTCTTCCCCCTTAGCCCCCTGATCCGCAAAGGGGCCACACACACTAACCAGAGTATCAAATAGTTCCCATCTCACCTCACAAGGCTGAGCTACCACTCCTCACCAAGATGGGTATTTCAACTCCCACAAGCTAAGTCAATCAAGTATCAATATCTGCTGTGTAATGGTACGCCAAAAAAAAGATCCATCATCCTTCTCCTCCCTCCATTATATAGAGTTTCGAAGTCCCTTACTTTCCCAAAATCCCATTTAAATTGATGTTTAAAAATTAATTCCTAAAAATCCTCTTGTACAAGTGTCACCCATTCCCTTCATTCCTCCATAAATTTATTTATTTAATTAATTAATTACTCTTATTCCCCTCACCCACCTAGAGTCACTCCTAGATTTCTCTTACAAGTTTTAATGACTTTCCCCATTATTAATTTGCTAGATCAGTTTAGAATTAGAAAGTTCTTAAATGGTAGATACCTTACTAAGTTTGACTCTCTTCTTTTTCCCTTGTGTTTCCTTTTTTTTTATGTTTCCCTCTTTTCCTAGTTTCCTAATTATTTTAGATTTCCATCTTTTCCTAGTTTCTTAATATTTTAGATTTTCCTCTTTCCCCTTTTCATTTAGAACTCAATTTAGTAGGTGAAAAAAATAACTTTTCCCTTTTCCCTTTTTAATTAATAGGCTTTAAATTATCCTAATATAATAAAACAATTATTATTTTATTTTTTATTTTTATAAATATATATATATTTATTTATATATATCTATTTTTTTTTTTTTAAAGGATAGAGAAAATTCTGCCACTAGTATAATTTAGACCTAGACTTTAACTTTCACGCTGGGCAACATTTTATTCGGGAATTTGTTTTAAAAAAATTCTTATCACGTTATTCGTCCTAAGGCCATCTAGGTTCATTCATTTATCATTAACAATGTGACTTGCACTTCAGGACGCACTAGGTGCTCTAAGGGTGACACTCGGCTCATCTATTTCACTTACACGATGTGCCCTTCAGAATGCACTACGTGCTCCAAGGGTGCCACTCGCCTCTCTCCATTTTTCTTTCGCGACTTTCCCTTCAGGATGCACCACGTGCTCCAAGGGTGCCACTCGCCTCTTGACTGACTTGGTAGACATAAAAAAACCCTGGAGTCAATACTTCGCCAAGTGAACTTGTGGGAGACTAAGGGCCTCTAAGGAATAAGGGCCCCACCTTATTGTGCGCCCCTTAGAATCATCGTGACTGAATATCAGAGTCTTACCTCATGGCATCATGGGTCCTCTCGAACTAGGTAAATGTTAACATATAGTTCAAGCTACGTCGGGAGTGCTAGTAGGCTGTGGCAGGGCTGTTGTCCACACCTCTCCCTCAACATATCTAGTAGTCGTGCGTGACCCCTCTACTCCACATGTGAGTCTGGTCAACAAGATATTGTTAGCCTGCATCATCAACGAATCATGTCAACAATATATCCATAATCACATCATCTGATCAGATGCACTAATATCACATATAAAAAAATCGAACCCCAATGGTTCACTCCCCGACTCAATCCGGAGTCTAAGGGGTTCCATCGATGCCTCTGCATCCTTGAGGTCCAAAATCCTGCAATCTTAATAAAATCGATTCAATAGCACCTGTCTATGTCAATGCAGTCAAACACCATGTCATCAACCCACAACACCTCATAATCAAAATCAATGTTTTAATAACATAATAATCCAGATCACTTGCAAGCAAGTGTTCTCAAAAAAATAAGTTCGCTCAATACGCAAGAGAAGGATGTTACAGTTCTAGATTATTATGAAAAAACTTATTTGATAATCAACTTCATAGTGATTATAGCTTACATATCACATATTTTAGATTTTAGATTAAATATTTTAGATTTTAGATTTTATAGACTTACCGTGTTGACAAAGACGTATTTGGCCCTATATATTTTATAGTCTTAGAGTGTGGACAGGGTCGAATATGACCCTATCCATGTATGGGGACATGCCTGAATAATGGGTTGTCCTTGTACATGGACAAGGCCGAATATGGTCCTGTCCATGTTCAGGGATAGGCCCGAATTTGGGCCTGTCCCTATACATGGACAATGCAATTCAAGCATGTCCATGTACATGGACAGGGCCAAATATATCCATGTCCATGTACAGGGATAGGCCAAAATTCGGGCATGTCCATGTACATGGACATGGTTGAATATGTTAAGCATTGCATGCTTGTTGTATTTGTCTGTGCATTGCTTAGATAATAAATTTAAATTTTATGATTTAAATGGTTAGTCTTAGTATTAAATTGTTAGTTAGATTTTAGATTTTAGATTTTATAGTGTTAGAGTGTTGACATGACCGTATTTTTCCTTGTCCATGTACATGGACAAGCCCAAATTTGGGCTTGTCCCTGTAAATGAACATAGATGAATATGGTCGTTTCCATATACAAGGACATACCCGAATTAAGGCCTATCCCTGTACATTGATTGGGGCAAATATGGCCATGTCCATGTCCAAGGATTGGCCCAAATTTGGCCCTATCCATGTACAAGGACTGGCCCGAATTTGGTCCTATCGATGTACAAGGACGAGCTCAAATTCGATCCTTTCCCTGTACATGGATTTGACCATATTTGGCCCTGTCCATGTACATGGACATTCTTGAATTTGATCATGTACATGTACATGTACATGGAAAAATATGGTCTTGGCCATGTACAGGGACCGACCCAAATTTGGGCCTATCCCTGTACATGGATAATGATGAATATGGCCTTGTCCATGTACAGAGATAGGCCTGAATTTGGGCCTACCCTTGTCCATATACAAGGATTGGCTCAAATTGATCTGAATTGCATGATATTCACATGATTAAAATTGAAAAAGACTCTCAAGGGCCCTAATGAAACTCAAAATAAGATTTAGAGGGTGCAGTTCCCAACAATTGTTGAAAAGATACAAAATAGTTATAGCTTAGTATGTGTTTAGGTTTTTTCTTTCCTTCCCCTGTAACACCAATTTATGGATCCTTCATATAAATATAGTTGCATGCAATTAATGCGTACTGAATCAACTTAGGGATTATGGTTTACCAAATTTTGTTTTTTCTATGAAATGAATAGTTGTCATAGCAACACATAAGAATGAGTACAAAAATAGAGATAATTTAAAACAATAAGGACAATCGTATTGATAATTAAATGGCATCTATATCACTCACTAAATGACAAGCATAACCATACTAAACATTTAGATTAAAGAACAACAGATTTATAAACTAAATATCATCCATACTAGACTTTAATAGCAATTGTATAGCACATTAATAACAACTATAGTATACATTAATAGCATATGTACTTTGCCTATATAGAAAGCTATAATATTCACTGAAAATGAAAGTTCAATTATTCTAGAAAATGAACCTTCATCAATTCTAGCATCTACCCTACATTTTTTTCTAGCTAAACCTTGAAAACTAGGCATTTAGACTATTAGAAAATTTAAATAGAGCTTATGGGTGCCATTAATCCCATAATATTCACACTATTCTCAATTTCCTCTATAATTACAATAACAAAATATGGTAAATTCCCATGATAAAAGAAACCAATATTCACCAATAAATGCATCAAATACCCCATTATAAATGCAACACCAAAATGCAGTATATTCCTATGATAAAAGAAACGAATATTCACTAAGAAATGCATCAAATGCCCCATTATAAATGCAACAAAGTTTCCATTACAAATCTAACACCTCTCTCTCTCGCTTATTAGTTGACATTCCTCTCTCATAGATGTAAAAGTTTTAGTCCTAAATATTGTCATTTCATATTTCACAAATTTGCACAAGCAGATTCGCCTAATCATTGTATAAAAACCAACCCCAATCATGGTTGGGAAGATGGAGCCCCTCATTCAGACTGTGCTTTTCCAGTTTCAGGGTGTCCCTTAGAGGGTGTATGCTACGGATAAAAATACCTTGTCCATGTAGAGGGATGGGACCAAATTTGGGCCTCTCTTTGTACATGGACATGGTTGTATTCGACCCTGTCAACCTCTTCTTAAGGTTGAGTTCAAATATGGCCATGTCCATGTACAAACAATCCTTATTCAATTGAATACTTACACAGTCAGGTTGGAAATCCGAAGGTTAGTTATGAATTATAATGGACTCTTTGATGCAAAAAAATTATATTTTAGATTGCATTTTTGCATTTAAGTTTGAATTTCGTATTTCACTTTTTCTTAAAATTCATTATTTCTTTACAAATTTGAATGTAACTTACTTCTCACATCACATAAGTTAAAATATGAAAACTCTAATTAGTGTGGTTTTTTTTATTTTGGTTAAGTACTAAGTTGAGATAATGTGCAATTTTTTTCTTTCCTGCTATGGTCCATGAGACGTAGGAGTAGTTAAGAATAAAAAAATCAAATTATTGATCTTCCTTTGGTTTTTTGGTTTATTTTGATTTTGGTCAAGTACCAAGTTGAGATAATGTGTGATTTTTTTCTCTCTCGGGATGGGCCATGAGACCTAGGAGTAGTTAAAAAGAGCATGATCACATTATTGATCTTCCTTTTATGCTGGGATGATAAAAGATTATAAATAAATATCATGAGAATCATGTGGACATTTTTATATTAAATAAGAACTTAATTGTTGACTTCGTCTTGAAATCACCCTTGCTTGACTTATGCCCCCTTTAATTGTTGTGTGGGTTTTTGGTTTTGTGCTTTACCAAAATAAAGTTAGCCTCATTGACTTTGGAAGAATCTAATTGTTGATTTTGTGTTGAAACCACCCTTGCTTGAGTTATTCCCCCCTTAATTGTTGTGTGGGTTTTTGGTTTTGTTCTTTTCTTTTTCCTAAAGAGAGTTAACTGCCTTGACTTTGGATCACTTCTCTTGAATCGATTTTTTTATTGTTGATTTTTATGATTTAACAGTAAATATTTTATGTTCTAAACTATTATTTGTTTAAATTATTTAATTATTTAATTATGTGGTTACAACCCCTCTAGGATAGTTCTTTTTGGTCTTTTCCATCTTGTTGGAGATCTCTTCTTGGTTATTTTTTGGGGATTCTGGTTCTACTTGTTGGTGTCACCCTCCTTATTTTTTGGCTGGTGTCACCCTATTTATATCCTTGCTAATGACACCTTGTGTATGTTTCCATTCTCTTCTATTGATGGTTCCATACGTGTATGTTGCTGGTTAGTCTATTGATATTTTACCTTAAAAGTTCTTCTTGGAAATTTGTTCCAAGTGTCATGATGAGATCTTCCCCAAGGGTTTGATAAATTATCCCTTGAATATTTTTCTGATCATATATCTAAGAGGATAGAAACAACATATCATGCAATATTGTTTCTTGTTTTAGTTTTAAGTAAATGTTTTTTCAATTATGTTTTTTGTCAATGATTGTAAAAAATATAGTTGTTCTAGTTTTTTCAATATATGTTTGCGATGCTTTGAAGTTTTTATAAATGCTTAAATTCTTGTGTTATAAATTTAGTTTTTCCATTTAATGTTTCTATAACTTATAAACTTTCATATTCATGAATTTTCAAAGGATATATATTGAGGCGATATGTCGAGACATGAGTCTCCAAACATTCCTCGCAAATTCTCTAGGCTATCCCACAAAGGAAGAAGAGGAATCCCTTCTTCGACTGAGACTCTAAGTGACCAACAAAAATCTAGTTAGAGGAGGAAATTATCAAACAATTATGTGAATAGATCATCTCGAGAATGTGCTCAAACAAGTGCTATGGATGCAACCTTGTTAGATAGGTTTCACATTGATACTCATACACCTGAGAAAGTAGAGAATACACCAGGACCGTAATTGTTTTTTGGTAATTTTCTTTGATTTTGTATATATATATATATATATATATATGTTTTATTTTGTATTTTTTTATGTTAAATTATGTTAACTATTGTAATTACTTTCAAATGTGTGTGTAGACAATGATTTTAATGCGAGGGAAGACAATAAAAGAGGGAGTGGGCATCACAAAAATTCTAATGTTGGCGAGGAAGGTGAATGTGGATTTAGGAGACAACGTTATCAAGAAACATAATATTACATGCCTACATCCACCTATCCCTCAGATGATGGTGATGAGATTCCCTAGGAGGGGATTACTGAAGCAATGACCCTTGAGTGATGCTCGGGTGTTAAAATCAGGTTGGAAAACAATTTGAGGAGCTTGGATATCCCTTGGGAGAATAAACAAAGCTTGGAGATTGTTTTCCATTTATTGCAAAACATTATGGATGCATATCAAAAGATGAGGCTAACCATCGACAATTTTATCGATTTGATGAGGAGAATAAAGTTCGAGGTGATGATAAATAAGATGTAGTGAAGAATAAAGTTTTAAAAGAAAACACAATTTCTATGTTTAATTTTAAAGAGGGGCCAAAGCGAAATATGTTGAAGGTGCAATATTTTAAGCACCCCAACATAGCAGGACACTTGTATACCATATTTTTGGAAGCATATGGAAAATTTTTGTGGAATGATCAGGTTCCACATTATTTTTCCAGACACTTTTATGCATATTTTTTCATGGACATGCACCTTCATTATACTAGTCTACCATCCGATTATTATGGGGCTGGTAAAAGAAGGATATATGATCGAAAATGGGCATATTGAAATGAGACATTGTAGAGGCCTCTACGAACTTTAGTATCTCGCTCAAGAGGAGAATTTTCGTCACATTCAGAGTTGCAAGCTTCATCAGAGGTTGAAAAAGAGGCTAGAAATGCAATTGGGAAAAATTTGGAATCAATTTTTTATGGTGTTGATGTTGGTTTGAATTGTCAGGCCATTTTTGTTTATAAAATAGATGAGGAGTTAGATACCATGTCAGTAGAAGATCTTAAGGAGTATTAAAAAAAAATTCGTAATGGTTGGAAGGAGGTCATCCAGAATGATGAAATGAACATCAGATTGGTATGTGTTTTAGTTAGTAATTTTTTTATGATAGTTTACTTCTAGTTATATATCTAGATACATATAATTGCATCTATAGAAATAATTGGGTTGTTATTGTCATTAACTACAGTTTGGAGATATGTTAAATGAATCCCCAGTAAATAGAGGACTTGATTTCACAAGTTTAAATTTGGATGGGTTGAATCAGGTATGCGTTTTATAATATTCACATATGAACACTTTAGTTGTCCAATCTCCAATATTTTGAATAAGATAAAAAACATGACATTTATGATTTTGTATAAATGTGAACACATTGAATCCTAAATTTAGTTCTTAGTTGTGTTGTTCATAAATCTCTATTCCATCTCCTACTACTTGGGCAGGCTTGTCCCAATTCTCATTGGAAGAGTATGAAGAGAGTGGGATTTCATAGGTATCATTGCATGTTTAAAACAAATTTAGTTATATATTAAAATTGCAAATTATCATTTAAATTATTAATTTAAAAGAAGAATGTCTTAATCTATATTTAATTTATTGAATCATAGGTTGGCACATCACATGCATTACAAGTTTCAAAATTTAAATCTACAATTTAATATGTTAAAATCATTTAAAGTTAATTTTCAAATTTTCAAATTTGAAATGTGTTATATAGGGAAATGTGGAGAAGAGAGTACCTGAGAGTGTGTCTGAACAAAATGTAGAGAAGAGAGTGCGGGAGATTAGGATTGAGGAGGAAACATCCATACCTGGGAATGATGCGTCTATTCATGATGATTCATAAATGTATATTCATTGCACATTAGTGAGTTTTAATTTTCTTTTATGTTAGGATTTTATATAAAAGTGTTCAAGCTTATTTTTTTTGAATAAGCTTATATTTTTTTACCTTTTTTCAAATTTTTAGTTTATCATTTCCTATTCATAGGGTTACTAAACTAGTGTCTATATAACTTTTCAATGCTTTAATCAATTATTTTGAAATATATAGAACCCCTATATAAGCTTATCGTCGTCTTAAATGATACATTTAAGATTATTTATGTTTAGATCACGATGAAGACCTAATTTTGAATTCAAACTTTTGATTATTTCAGAACAGACTCCATCCCACATCAGAAAAGGGGAAGTTTCTAAATTTTCTTCTATTGCATTCATTGACTTCTTGTCCAACAATGGTGTAGTATGGACAATTTTATTTTTTGCATACAACGAAGTGAATTCCTTCTTGTTAGGGTATTGTCAAACTCTTAACTAAATTGGTTACTAACCAAAAAAACCAACATTCAAGTAGATTTACAAATAAACTATGTACGTGCATGATCTTACTTATGTTTAGATTATGACGAAGGCATATTTCAAAGAGAATTTGATTATATGTAATATGAATACATCCCAAAGATGAAAGATTTAAATGGTTTTTTAAGAATAACTTAATATATGTGCAGATTTGTGTTTTCTTCATGTACATGAAATATTATATGAGAACATTTACTCCACCGCAGAAGGAGGAGATAAGTATTTTCTAGAAGATTGGTTTTTAAAATGGATATTTGTGAACTTTCATAGATATAAGTAATTTCTTGGAAGAATGACTTAATATGGAGATTTATGAGTCCTTTAATTTGAAAGAGAATTTGAGGGGATTTGATTATATGAGAACATATATTCCATTGCAGAAGAGGACATAAGTATTTTGATGCTGAGGAGATAAGTATTTTACTACCGAGTAAATAAGATCACCTGGCATGAGAATTTCACTTGAAGGATCTAGGACTTTATCCACAAGGAGATAAGTATTTTATTGGAAGAATGAATTCATATGGAGATTTGTGAACTTTCTGCATGCACAACTATATTTATTTTCAGAGTATTATCTAACTCTGAACACAAAAATTGGTTACCAAGAACACAAGTTTTCTCTTTAATTTTTTTTAAGATTTTAGATAAGATTTACATTGTTTAGATCATGTATTCTTAATGTAGGGAGTAACTATTTTCGAAGTTTTGTAACTTTGTGATGGAAGTTTGGTTTAAAAAAAATATAATAAAAAGAAAAGGATAATCTTAAATATGTGGAACTCTAGTTGGGTATGTAATTATTTCTTATTGTTTATTTAATATTTAGTTAAAGTATATATGCTAATATGTGTTATTTGTTTTTTTATTATTGTTTTTTATTGTTACAGATGTTGTAACGAACCGCCTCGTTACGACAACCATTCTAATAATAGGTGCAATTTTTTATTTTTATTTTTATTTTTATTTTTTATTTTTAAGTGTGTGTGCGTGTGTAGAAGTAACAACACGCTAACTGTGTGACGCCCTGGACAACCAACAAGACACGACCACGATATTCATCACAAGAAGACTAAAGGCACACGATGAGTAACTGCATCAATAAATGACCATAGGCATAAGGTGCACAACGCAAACATTTAGTGACAAGGTAAAAATGACCACAATCAAGTATAAAAAAATAAGAAGAACAATTACGCCCCTTACGGAAGGCACGTGTCTAAAGGACTCCGACAATGAAACCCAAGTTCAACATTGTTTAAATGAACAACCAACTTAATTCACTAACTCGGAGTAATTTACTGTACGTAAGTCAAGGTTATTGCACCATATTTGTTATTAACATCAATAAAAACTACGATATCACTGTCACAAAATATTAACCATCTTTCCTTTATCTCACATTTCCCGACCATGATCTTACAACTTCAATACCTCTTATAGGCTACAACTACTGAAATTTTAATGACCTTACAAGATAAAAACATTTCATTAAACAAGAGGAGCTCTCCATGCGATGTCAAATGATCATAAATTTTAATGATAATGCCATAAAATAACATCATATTTATAAGTAACATCTTAATTCAAAATTACAATATAGAATGGCAATATAAAGAATAACAATATTTCAGTAACTGTGGCTACAATTTCATTCCCTTTTGCTAGCACCATCATTACCTTTGCCTTATAATGCAAATGACGTTACCCTAAACAAAATTATCGTTACTTTTATATTATGAGAAAATGCATACAAATATCAATAAACTATATTCCTATTTCTAGCACTATCATTACCATGGCTTTATATAGCCACAACAGTACCTCAACAGATTTAACATTATAAT
>ML788022.1:128506-165373 GCA_009831015.1 Picea engelmannii | reverse complement strand
GCATCATCAACCATCATGTTAGATCATGTCAACAACATATCATGAAATCAATAGCATATCATCAAAACAACACAATATCACCGTAAATGAAACAACCCAAACAACCCACTCCCTGACTCAATCCGGAGTCCAAGGGAGTTCCATCGATGCCTCTGCATCCTCAAGGTCCAAAACCCTGCACACTCAATGAAACTGAGTCAGCAACACATGTCTATATCAACGTAGAAAAAAACATCCTGTCATATATCTTAACGCATCATAATGAAGGAAATTTTTTTATCATCATAAAAATCCAGATCACTTGTGAGCAAGTGTCCTCAAAGAATAAGTTTGGTAAGTGCACCAGAGCGGGATGTTATAGATGTTTACATTATATTTGGTGGAAAATATGTCTACATTATATTTGGTGGAAGAGAGTATGTTGGAGGATGAGACTTAACTCTTTTGGTATGTATGCCAATTTTTATTTAATCACAACTTGCTTTATTTATCTAAAATGGTACATGTGTACATTTTATTTTAAATTATACATATTTTCTATTGTAAATTTTTAAATTTTGAATTCAACGAATGTTTTTTTTTGCATGTATGAATTGTAGGTATGAAGTGATATATCTTAAAGCGATGGTTTATAGTCCAAATTTTTTGAGTTAAATGTCTTAGTTTTTGTTATCATCCTATAATGGATGTGGAACCTATGTATTTGGCAGTGTAACTATTCAAAATTTCATTATATATATATATATATATATATATATATATATATATATATATATATATATATATATATATATATATATATATATAGATTTGATACCTTTGGAACTCACAATATCAATTTATTGTCTCATATTTGATTTCTCTTATATTGTTTATGATGGTGGAATATATTGTTTCTTGTTTCATCTTTGATTTTTCTTTTATTGTTTATGATGGTGAAATATATTGTTTATTCATTAATAAATAGTCAATAGCTTATAATTTGAATTTTTATGATGGTGAAAGGATAAACTGTTGTTGAAAGCCACCTGTTTTGGTTTCCATTTTGTGGCATAATAGGTGGCATTGTATAGACATACAAACAATTATTAATATATAAGGATCCTACTTTATTTACAAAAAAAAAGGTTAATTTATGTTTTATGATATTGTGTTGAAATTAAAAATGTTTTATTTCATGTTATTTATAAACATCATTGTATAAACATGATTGTACTATGTGAAGTAGATTTGATTATGTATACAGTGGACGTGATTGTGTAGTGATGGGAGATCTAGGTAGTTATCAAATTATAGTTTCTAACTTTCAATTTATTTATTTTTTATTTGTACCAAGTGAAGTAGAGTTGATTTTGTGTACAATGGAGATGATTGTGTAGTGATGGGAGATCTGGGTAGTTATCAAATTATAGTTTGTAAATTATAATTTAAATTTTGTTTGATTTGGACTATGTGAAGTAGAGCAGATTTTGTATACAGTGGAGTTGATTCTGTAGTGATGGGAGATCTGGGTAGTTATCAAATTATAGTTTCTAACTTATAATTTAAATTTGGTTTGATTTGGAAATATTGTTGAAAATAGTCAAACAAGTCATCAAATTTTATAGTTTCCCACTTTGGATCCCCTTACCCCAAACAACACTCAGAGATGAGGGTTGAGGACTAGAGGGTTTCTCAAGTTAGGTTTCATACTTCACAATTGCCTCCTATTAATAATATTAGAATGGAAAAAACAACAAACACTATTGTATATTAAAAATATATGTGGGTTTCTTATGAGAGAGTGAAAACATAAAAAGAAAGTATGAGTCCATGGTGATGAAAAATTAGTAGTAGAGTATGGTGATGAAAAATTAGTAAATTAGACTACCGAGGTAAAAGCCAGTTTTCATTGGGTGATATGGGTTTTATTCCATTCCATTCAAGTGATAATCAATTGACTTTAGCAATGCAAATTGTAAATTTAAGCATATTGATCATTGCATCAATCTAGGCCATTCCTTTTATTTTGATAGGGCATAGATTCCTATCAATCCAAAATTTAGTACAAACTATGAACTCAAAATTGAAAATTCACAATGAAATATGTTCATCCTTGGTTTCTTTATTGAAAATTCACAATGAAATGACACTCCAACACTAAAATGGTTATGCTAGTCTTTGGTTTCTTTTCGATATTTCAATATATTCATTCAAGAAAATGTGAAATAAAAATGTGTACTTTGAAATAGAAATTGAAATAAAAACATGATTTAGAACCTATTTTAATATGTAAAATTAAAATATACTTTAATATAAGTAAGCGATTTTCATTAAAATTTATATTGATATAAATGTTTTGTGTATCGCAAATGGTTGATCTAAAAATTGTCAATCCTCTGCACATTGGAAGTATTCACTAATGCCATTAATATGGCACCTACCATTAATAGAAGTATTCACTATACCATTAATGGAAGTATTCACTATGACAATCCAACACTAAACTAGTTATGTTAGTCTTTGGCTTCTTTTCGAGCTTTCAATATATTTATTCAATAAAATGTGAAATAAAAATATGTACTTTGAAATAAAATATATACTTTGAAATAAAAATTGAAATAAAAACATGATTGAGAACCTATTTTAATATGTAAAATTAAAATACACTTTAATATAAGTAAACGATTTTCATTAAAATTTATATTGATATAAATTGTTTATGTATAAAAAATGGTAGAAAATGGTTGATGGAAATTATCAATCTTATTAACATTGGAAGTATTAACTAAAGACATTAATATGACACCTTCCATTAATTCAATTAAAATTATGAAAATCTAAATGCAACAAACCAAGCCTTAGTAGATGACCTGCTATTTTTTATTTTTTGTTATCAGACCACAAAATCAAATTTGTTTTCAACTTAATTTTTTTTAATCAAACTCAATGAAAACTATGTTTAATCTGTAGGATATAAGTAGTGTTAGGTTCATCATACACATTTTTCAAGTAGCTCATAATTTCAATTTTGTTTTCAATTTGCTTCAAGATATTGAAATCTAAATGCACAAATTTAACAATTTAATATAATATCAACACTTTTGGAATCAAAATTCACAATTTCATAATTAAAATTGATACTTTTTAAGATGTATTTAAAATTGTTAATTGGGATGTTAATCATATGTATTACCTTGAATTCTTTAATTAGGATGTTAATCATACTTTTTAAGATGTCTTTAAAGTTTTTCTAAGCCATCAATAGTCTCTTACAATGACATGGAAATGGGTCCTAGTTTTGATATGAAGTTATCATTTTCATATGAAAAAGAATTGAACAATCATTGCAAACAATGAAAGGAAATCCTATATGTAGTAAATTGGTTACATGCATTAAAGGATTTGTGTATACGATCTAGATAATTTGTAGGATTAAAGTATAATCATCCAAAGTATAGGTGAGTTTAGGTTCCCTAGATACAATCTATAGGTTCTTCCATGAAATTGTAAATAAGGCTTGGTAAAATTTATAATTCATCAAAAATATAACTTTTCTTAATTGAATGGATCATGAAAGTAAACTAGACTGGAAATGATTCTAGAATCCTAGATATATTCATAAATACCTGTACTTTCAATGCAAAATATAAAATTCTGGAATGTACATGTCACTTGTTTAAAGAAATCGTAATGGTATGCCATCTTCAATTATTCGTTCATGATCGACTTTGGACATTTTCCATTTTCTAACTTTTGTTCTTTTTCTTGATTGAACTTCTATTAACTTTATGCACGCTGCACATACCAAATGAATATGTTGACAACTTATGACATCTGAATAGTAGTCTTGAAAGTGAATATGAGTATTGGTTTGATGGGTTTCTTGAAAAAATATCCTTTGAATATGATGGATCCTCTTTCATATATAAAATCGTTATCATCAAAATGTTCTAATAACCTCATCTTTTGTTCTGTGCATCACATCAAACAATATTTCATGTTTTCAATGTGGTCTATAGGTGCAACCATGAAAAAGACATCTCTTGCAAATAATTCGATATATTGGACAACAAATAGTTCATGTTAGATTATCACACAAGTACATATACAAGTTATTTGAAAAACTTTAAACATAAAAATTACCTTCTCTAACAAGATTAGAAACTCTATCACCATCAACTGACACTATAGTTTCATTTGATTCCATCTCCTTTGATCTTGCAAGTGGCATTGTCCCTTTTATATTAAGTTCGGTATTTCTCCATGATTTAACATATTCTACATTTTTCGTTTTCGCAAATCTCTATGGATTTTGTGTCCTTTATGTAAATTGAACAAAAACAAGACTCATTTCTTCTATCAAATGCAAACAAATTTTGATAGCGTTTTGTTTTAAAAGAATGCATTTTTTGTGTCCCATGTATTGTAATGAATTCATATGGGATTGATCTATTTACATCTTGGATTCCAACATACCAGAAAAACCTGCACAAGACAAGAACTTGTTAACTTGAAATATCTCAAGAAAATGATTGAAGATTGAATATAAATTTGAACACGTGAATAAAAATATCATGTGTACATGTGTAACATGTATATATAGACACACTTGAACACATCCCTTGACGGGTTATTTTCATGGGTTAGCACCATTTTGTACCATTCAACAACCTGATCAATGTATTCAAATCGATCGGCTTGAGGGTTCATCTGATACCTTAGAAATGCTCGTTTTACACATGCCCCTGCATCGTCGTGCTCTACTTTTCCATGACCAGGCTCCAAAAAATTCCAACAATGTGTAATGTTTGATTTTTTATGAAGACAACACAACCAATAGAATGATCATGAATATTTGAATTGACCTGCACACCCATATGACCATATCCAATGTAGATCGAATCTGATCTCACGTTATTTTAATGAATCATAAAATTTATCAAAACAATGTTGTACATAATGTGTGTCATGTTCTCGATCATCACTTATATAAAAGTGATATTCTTTAATAACATGCTGATTGGATTTCCATACATACCGGAAACATAACATTACACTATGAAGTGATAGTGCATTAGGGTTCGTGGAGAGCGCCCAGGGTCCTTTTTTGCAGCCAGAGCCGGCCATGGCCACCCCAGGGGGTGGGGATTCGGCCCCTCCCCCTCCGAGTTCAGAAGAAGATGCGTTCAGGAAGTTGATTGCCAGCGGAGGCAAGTGCAAGATCCCTTATACGGTTCCAAAATTCATAAAAAAGCTAGATGAAATCCCAGAAATCGCCCTCCCAGAGACGCAAGCGATCAAGATAGCCCTGGGTCTCTCTGAGAGAGGGCTGGTAGGCCAGTTTATGGGACTTTGGCCCTCAGCAAAAACCACCGAAGCTTGGGTCCAAAGGAACTGGAAGCCCCTCCTTAAGCAAGGAGTTACCTGCTACCCTTTGAGCAGTGGATTTTTTCTCTTCGAGTTTATAAACAAGGAAGACAAGGACCTCCTTTTCAGAAATGGACCATATTTTATGAGAACCCAGGGGATGTATCTAAACCGCTAGACCCTGGACTTCGATCCCATGATGGAACTGCCAAAGGAGGTACCTGTATGGGTTAGGCTCCCCAACTTGCCAGTTCACTACTGGAACTATGAAGCTCTGCAAAAGATAGGGAATGGAATAGGGAAATTCATTGATAAGGCCGACAACAAGTCCATCTACAACTGCGCTAGGATATGTGTTGAAGTGGATCTTGAGGCAGGGCTCCCGGAGGCGTTGAAGCTTACTATAGGAAACTGGTCTCACTACCAGAAACTCGATTATGAACACCTTCCCTTCAAGTGCAGATCCTGTCAAGAGCACAGACACTTCCAGAGGAATTTCTCAAAGAACCAAAGCCCAGAAAAGGAAGATGCTGAGGGCTGGAAAAAGGTCAAGAAAGGAAAACCAGGTCCTAAATTCAAATATCCAAGGCCAAAGCAGGCGAGCCAACCATCATCTTCAAAGACAAACCCTCAAAAGGCACCTCCGAAAGAAGGGGCTAACAAGCCAAAGGAAACCTTGAAAAAACCAATCGTTATAGCCACTCAGTCCCCGCCAGCCCCAGAAAATATGATTCCAGTCAATGAAACCTCTCTAACAGATGAATCCATGAATTCAGATGAGGAGAACATCCCTTTAGAATCCGAAATAGGTGCAGATATAGATGAGGGGGCCACAGAGACCAGCAGTTCTGTTGAAACCCCTGAGAAGGCCCCTAGAGGAAGGAAACTAGAGAGGAAAAAAAGGGAGGAGAAATCTTACAGGGATGTCACTACAGGAGTTCAACACACCATCCTGGCTATGATAGAAACCAGATCCTCAAAAAAAGGCAAGGCTTCGAAAGGAGCCACCCCCCCCCTCTGGTTCCTAATGCTTTTTGTCTCCTAGAACTGCAGAGGGTTGGGAAGTAAACTAAAAGAAGAAGCTTTCAAATATCTAGTCAGAATGACTTCCCCAAATGTACTTCTGATCTAGGAGACAAAGATGGAGGAGCCTGAGACCATCCAGGCTAGTAAAAATTTCTGGAAAAAAGGAGCAGGTAGAGCTGCTAGCGCCAGGGGAGCTTCAGGAGGTCTAGCCACCTTCTGGAACTCCTCAACGCTAGAACTAATCGAAGAACATAGCACCATCCATTGGTTGTTCATGAAGTTGTTGCACCACGAATCGGGACATCAGGTTAGCCTCTTTAATATTTATACTCCGGTTCTTTTATCGGAAAAAAAAGATTGCTGGGAATATCTGAATAATTTCCTTTCTACTAACAATCATGAGAATCTTATTCTTGCCGAAGATCTGAATGTCACCCTATCCCTCTCTGAAAAAAAATGAGGAACACCCGTAAGAGACCCTGCATGGGAGTGGGTTGAAGACATTATGTTGGATTGGGATCTGGAGGACATCAAACCCAGAAAAGGAAATTTCACCTGGAACAACAAAAGAGTGGGACTGGGGCACATTGCAACCCACTTAGACCGCTTCCTGGTTCACTCTTCCTTTTTAACCCTTGGCCTTTTTTCCTCGTCTAAAATCCTGCAAGCTTGCACCTCAGATCATAAGCCCATCTCCCTTTCCCTGATCCCTGGAGAAAATCTGGGCCCGATCCCCTTTCACTTCATCCCTCTATGGGTCTCCTCGGATGGCTTCCTCGAGCTAGTATCAGAGTCCTAGAAGAAGAGTGTGTCGAGATCACCTTTCTTCATTTGGGAAGAGAAACTAAGAAGGCTCAAAGTGGATCTCAAAATCTGGGCAAAGAACCTGCCCTCCCCTTTGCAAGAAAGGAAAAAAGCACAAAGGGCCCTGGAGAATTACCAACGTCATATGGAGTCTTCCCCGGTCACCCCAGCGATGTTGAACGACGAGTTGGAGATGCAAAAGAAGCTTCACAAAGCTCTTAGAAGAGAGGAAGAGTGCTGGCGAGTAAAGTTGAGAAGTCTATGGCTCCAAGCAAGAGACAAAAATACTTCTTTCTTCCACAAGCAGGCAGAATCCCTGAAAAATCATAACTCAATCAGAGAGATCCAATTTCAGGGACAAACCTGCAAAAAAATTAAGGATATCAAACGTGCAGCCCACTCCTTCTATAAAAATTTGTTTACTGAAGAGCTGGAGGCCCCTACTAGATCGGATATCTATCCTCTCACGGTGGTCCCCAAGATTATAAATGAAGATGACAACCGTTGGCTGACAACCCCTATCATGACTGAGGAGATCAACAAAGCTCTCCAAGCTATGAACCCGGATAAATCCCCCGGGCCTGATGGATTCATGGCCAGGTTCTATATATCCTGCTGGGATATCATCCAAAAAGATCTAGTCAGAATGGTGAGGAACTCTCAGAACTGTAGAAAAATTGGAGGGAGCACCAACTCCTCCTTTCTAGCTTTAATCCCCAAAGAGAAAGGTGCCTAAAGCTTCTCAAGATTCCACCCTATTTCACTTTGCAATTTGGGGTACAAAATCATCACCAAAGTAATATCAAATAGGATAAAAATGTCCTCCCCACGATCATCCCAGAGAACTAGGGGGGCTTCATCCAGGGGAGACAAATCTAGGACAATATTATCCTTGTGAAAGAGGCTATCCACTCAAGCTGTCAAAGGAAGGAGAAAGGAATGTTAGTCAAGCTAGATCTGGCGAATGCCTTTGACAGAGTCAGGCTAAATTTCCTTTTTGTTGTGATGATCAAGATGGGATTTCACCCACATTTGGTTTGCTGGATCCAGACCTCTATAGCGGAGCCATGGATCGCCCCCCTAGTCAATGGCAGACTGACTGACTTTTTCCAAGCCTCAAGGGGACTTAGACAGGGCTGCCCCCTATCCCCCCTGCTCTATGCCATACAAGCGTTTGTGCTAAGTTTTCAGTTGACTAAAAGTATGCAGCAACGCACCTTAATTGGCCTCTCAATTTCTCCTAGAGCTGAGAGAATTAATCATGCTCAATTTGCCGATGATACGCTCCTTCTGGACCAAGCCAACCTGTCCACCGCAAGAGCACTCAAGAAATAATTGGATGACTACACTGAAATTTCAGGCAGCGAAATCAGTTTGAGGAAGAGTAAAATTTATGGCTGCAACTTCCCTCCTATAGAAATGATTGGTATTTCCAGGGTGCTGGAAATGGAAGGAACTTCAACATGGGAGTCCATTAAATATCTTGGAATCCCACTAGTCAAAACTGCCCTCAGAAGTAACTTGTGGCTGCCTCTGTTGGACAAGATGAAAGCCAGGATCTTGGCCTGGGGAGAAACCTGGTTGAACAAAGAAGGGAAGTTAATCCTCATAAATTCTGTCCTCACCTCTCTTCCTATCTATCAGGCCTCCATTCTCCTTGCCTCGAGAGGATTTGTGAGATACTTAGACAACATCTTGAGAAAATTTCTTTGGGAAGGGGGAAGGAATGAGGGGGAAAAAATGCACCTAGTCAGCTGGGATAAAGTTAAATCCCCCAGGATGGAAGGTGGGATGCAAGTAAGAGATGTGGCCACTCAGAATCTGGCCATGGGAGGTAAGATTCTCTGGAATATGATAAGAGGTAAAACCACTTGGAGCTCCAAATCTCTAAGGCTTAAATATTTCTGTGGTCACAAAGAAAGGTGCCTCAATCACCCCCCCTTGACTAGAAAATGCTCTCCCATCCTTTCTCTCTGCCTTAAGGCTCTTGACTTGATCACCTCAAATCTTTTTTGGATCCCGGGGAACGACAGAAAAATCAAGTTTTGGGAAGACTATCTTAGGACAGACCCCTTTAAGTTTTTCGGAAGGGATGGAAAACATCAAGAGTTGGCTCCACTCCTTTAGCAAAGTCACCCTGCGGGACCTTTTAGCTTGGAACCAGGACGACTCTTGGCTTAAGTGGGATTTGGGGGACTATCCGCAGCACTTAGAAACTAAAGCTCGAACCCTCCTGGATGCTCTTCAGGGGTGCTCCCTCTCCTCGCCCAGGAATAAGGACAAAAGAGGTTGGGGCTCTTCGTCTGGTAGTTACTCTTCTACAACTGGTTATGCAGCCCTGCAAGCTATCCCCTGGGTAGCCCCTGATCCCTCGGTGTGGAGAAATCTTTGGCTCCTTCCCTCCATTCCCAAAATAGATCTCTTCTGCTGGTCCCTTCTGCACAACAGTATCCTTCCATGGGAAAACCTCTCAAAAAGAGGCTGGGAAGGGCCCTCTCAATGCCCTCTCTGTGCTTGTCATGTTGAAACCTATGTCCACCTCTTCCTCCTCTGTCCCTTTGCTCGAGAACTTTGGAATCTCATTCTTGGCCAGTTGAATGTACCCCTGCCTTCTTCAGTTACCTCTTTGTTTTCCTCTTGGGTCGATTTGGCTCCCTTCTCTTTTACCAATTTGAACCAGCTAAAGCATTGCTGGATGTGGGTGCCGAAAGTAGTCTGCTGGAAACTGTGGCTGGAGCGAAACAATAGGATATTCATGGAAATAGCAGGGACGCTGGCCCAAAATGCACTCAAAGTGAAATCGATTATGGGTGATTTGATAGCCTCAAAAGCTAATCTCACCAACGAAGTAAACCCTAACAAAGATGAGTATGTCTGGTTCCTTGAGCTTGATCCCTCCCTCCTGACCAGAACCAAGCAATTTTCCAAACACTATTCCCCTTGGGAAATTAGGTTGGAGGAACAAGATTTCTTAAAGTGGAGATATTCTTTGGAGAAGCATATCCTGCAGGTGGATGGGGCCTCGAAAGGGAATCCCGGTATCATGGGAAGTGGAGGGGTCCTACTCAACAACTCAGGGAAAATTGTGCTCAACTTTTCCTGGGGGCTGGGTCTAAACACCAATAACACAGCTGGAATTTTAGCAATCTGGAAGGGGCTGGCTCAGGCCAGAAGGTTATCAATTTTGAAGTTGGCTATCATAGGGGACTCTAGAATCTTTATCCATGCTCTCAATCAGAGGAAGGCTCCCAAAAACGTGGGCTTGGATCACTATTATAGGAAGGTTCTGGTTCAGATGAAAGATTTCGAAGAGGTGAAGTTCTACCACGTCCTAAGGCATCTTAATCAATTGCAGACCACGAAGCAAACAGAGGCACCTCCCTGGGCAAGGGAGTCATCAATGTAAATGGAGTTGAAAATCATGAACCAATCCCTTAGAATCTGGGGAGAAGGAATCAACCGGAGTTTTCCTGTCAGAAAATGTAGAAGTCTGAAATTTGCCAAGGAGGATTCCAAAGTGTAGGCATGAAGGTATGAGGCAGGTTAGATAAGTCTTGTGCAGAGAAGTGCTAGAATAAGGACAGGGCCATGTGGCAGCCGAAATTATGAGATTTCCTATCTCTGCCCCACGAAATCCAGAACTGATGTAAAGGGACCGTGTTGGAACATATGCTGAAACAATGTTGTAATAGATGCCGAAACATAGTGCTAGAACATATGCTGAAATAGTGTTGGAGCAGATGTTGAAACTCTGTTGTAACAAATGCTGAAACAGTGTTGAGACATAGGCTGAAACACCGTTGTAACAGATGTTGAAACACCGTTGTAACAAATGCTGAAACAGTGCTGTAACATATGCCGAAACACAGTGCTGGAACATATGATGAAACAATGCTGGAACAGATGCTGAAACACCACTGTAATGCTGAAACATTGCTGAGACATAGGCTGAAACAACGCTTAGACATATGTTGAAACAGTGACTGGAGTTTTGGCATTTAAATTTAATCCAGTTCATTTAGAAGGCGTATAGGAACTAGTTCAGTTCACAAGTCTATAGCTATAGAAGTAGAATGGTTCAGAAAGGCAGGTCCGAAGAAATTCGAGGCCATTTTGTAATCAAATCTATGGCTAGTCCACGCCATTAATATAATCTATAACCGTTTCTGTAAAAAAAAAAACAAAAAAAAACATGCCGATTGTTGTTGGTGCTTTCTATGTTATCAAGAATCCATTGAGCATATCTATATAGAACATGGAAAAATATAATGACTTGACCAGAATGATAATATTCACTCTATATTTCTTTTTATGCATCGAATGTGTAATTCTCTACAAAATCAACTACAGAAAAAATTGTCCCTGGTGGAAACACTTCACAGGATTGTTTGAATTGTAGGTCTTTCCATCGAGCTCTATGTACTTTCAAATCAATCATTTTGGAAATAACCTTTGAAGAATGTGGAGCCATGTTGTTGATATATTCATATCTCTTCCAATTGACTGTTATATTAGAAAATGATTGATCATTCATATCAATAGGATACTTTGACTGAAACAAACTTAGATTTTCACAATGATCACATTTATTTCCACCAACACATTTTTTTTGGTAAAATAATTCATCACCTTCTCTTTCACATAGAATTTCAGATATAAAAGCACATAATGTGGAAGGAGGAGGTGAACCTGGCCATAAATTTTTACCAAAATCAATAAAAGTGTCGTAATATAACTCAAATTTCACATGATAACGACAACAAGAAGTGTCATGAACAATGATGGGTCTAATAAACCATGGTTTTTGTTGCACAAATGTATTGATTGAAATTTTAACTTCTTTGTGCTCTTCTTTGAACTTATTGAACTCTTTTATTTGTTTCATTGACAATATATGTTTTGGATGTTCTTCATATTGTTTTCGTGCTATTATTCATTGCAACACATCCCTTGTATGTGGTGAAACATGCGATTCTGTCAACCAACAATTATGGGTCAATTCTTTAACATTTTTCGCAAGTCTATCTCTGTAGGGTTGTCTATAAGTCACTATCCAACAAGGAAGTTCATCATTTTCATATATTTCCAATCGAAATTTTATATATTTGTACAATTTTTTTCTTGACATTCTCATCGTTTTTTCCATGTGTCTTGTCAAACGATCTTTTATATTGTTAGATGAAACAACTATTGTTTGTATCACTCTACGTGAAACACACATCTTTTTTTCGAGAGTTTCCAAAAGCTTTTAATACACTAGTTATATTTTCAAAGACATTATGTTTCACCTTTTTATCTTTTGTCGACATTTGAATACCCAATAATGATGTAGCTCCTTTTAACTTTCTTGACTTTATTAGATAGAATAAAAATTGAGCTTGTACTATTACTGATTCATCTTTGAAAAAAGTATTATACATATTCTTAATTCAATATCTTATATAATGTTGAGCTTCTCTCTTCCCAAATTTGTTAGTATCAACATTTTATAATATTTCATCATCAATGTTCATAGATTCTCCTGCATATTTCAATTTAAAGTTTATATTAAAAAACAAAACCCGAACATAAATTCACTAAACTGTATAAAAGTGTTCATATTGTATTATCTAAATTTATGTACAAACCTATAGGTGATTTGTCTTCTCCTTCAATTTTGGCTTCAACGTCTTCATCGACGTTATGAGACAAATCTATTTATGTTTTTTGAAAAACAACAAATCGTAATTACAATCAATTATATTAAACAATATTTTAAATTTGAATTCTATACTTTTAATATAGAAAATATGTGCATGCATACCTAGTTGGACTTCTTCTTGTTGAAAATATCTATTTACATTATCATCGTTTCTTTCTTCAATATTTGCACATTCTCGTTTATTTCTCCAATAATGCTCTTTCATTTGATCGTTATGGTGAGTTTCATCTTGAGTGTGATCAAATTTTCTCTTGCGCAAACTTTTGTTTCCCATGAGTATAGTCATCTGTAAAAGTTTTTAACAAAATCAACATTTCAGAATAGTCTCAGAAAAACTTCATTGTCACAAAAATTATTAAAAAATAATATCAATAATTTTATGTTCAACAATGGCTTCACCTTGAAAAAATGCTTAACATTTATCTTTCAATATATAAATTGTTATTCCAATAAAATCTTGAACAAACATCAATTACCCTGTTCAACAAAAATGAAAAAGATGTTTCGAAACTTTGTTTAGGTGCTCTAGAAAACCATGAAACATGCGATGAATTGTGTTAAATGTTTTCAGACGAAAGAGTATTTATACTATTTGGTGTAAAATGAAACGATACGACGTGTCTTTTCATTATTTCCGGCCGACAGAATTATTTCTCCCATCTTTCATCCAAAAAAATGTTTTTTTGACCTTAAAGATAAGAAACCATTTAATTTTGACGGATTCCATTAGAATTATATTTTTCGTCCGAAAGAAATGTCGTTCGGCCGAAAACCAATGAATGGGACTGTTTGCAGGAACCAAAGTATTCCCTCTATCTTACCTAAACTTTGGAGGTTGTAGACTCCTGCAAATACTCAAAATTTGGTTTTGAAAATGACACCAGCATTTGCAAAATTGAATCTACTTTCAATTCTTATAATTTGTTTTCATTTTAATTATTTTTATCTAATTTTATTTAATTAAAAAAAAATTATTGCATAATATTTTTCAGTTGACATTATGATTAAGTGAAATGAAATATTTGTATCTCTAAAAATACATAGTGAAAAATTTAGAAAAAATTATATTCATAATCCTTAAACTGTTATTTTCAAAAGGGTAATTTTATATTTTACTTTTAAGTAAAAATTAAGATAGATACATGGTGGGGGAAAACATGTGTTTAAAATATGCATCCTTTTCATCTTGGTAAACTTAAAAAAATTCAAAAAATTCTAATATTCATCAGTTAGATTCAAAATTATAGTTATAATAAAATAGAGTCTTTGTAGATTGTTGTAGTATATTTTGTTTTTTGAAAACAAAAGTTTAATAATATATACATTGTTGGGGGGGAAATAACTCATTATCATTCCTTTCATGTTTAAGGAACATACTGTTAAACAATTGTCAAATTGACATATCAAATCTCAATAAAAAAAAATTGACAAATAGTCATTGGAAGGCTAACAAAATTATTCACAAGTTTTTTTTTACTATAAAGTGAAATTCTAAATAAAAGAAAATTATATTTGTATGTCGTAAGTTGAAGAACTTGTGAAAATATAGTTTTTTTTTCTCATAAAACAAACAAAATAGACACGCATCTTCATGATTTCACCCAAGTGAAAACTGATTGGTTAATATAATGATATTTTTGTCCAGTGTACAAAAAATTAAATATATTTGCAACATCCAATGCAATATCTTTTTACTGAAATGTAAAAAGATTTCTTGATAAACATTTAAATAAGAGATAGTGCAACTAGAACTTTTCACTCTCAAAATTATTTAGAAGTGTGCTAAAAATAACAATAATGAAAAAGATGACACGAACTTTTAACTCTCAAAGTTATTCAGAAGTGTGCTCCAAATCACAAAAAGAAATAATATGACATCCCATATCAAAGAAGAGAGAGAATCTTAAAGCAACATCCAACAATTCTACCTGTCCCAAAACAACTACTATTTTAAATAATAACTGAAAGGAAAATTTGGTTGTTTCCTAACCTCTCAAAACTTCAAAAACAATTCCTCAATATTTCTTGGTTGTATAAAGAAGTTGTTTCCTCTATTCATTGTAGAAATGAATCGGCTAGTTTCATGCCAAACAACCACCCTTTTTTTGGTATAATCTCCTTTGTTCAAATGATAAGCATAAAAAGTAGTGTTCCAACAAGTTTCCAAGATGCGAGAGTGCAGATGGGGACATGTGGATCCATCCCATAAATTTTAGGGATTTTCATGGGATGGGGAAGGTCAAGGTCCCTAACATAGGGGGAGTCTCTAAAATTATAAAATAAACTTAAAAATCCCAACATAACAATTCATCCCACATAAATTCATTGTGTAATGGATTTTTTTCTTGCATAGTTTTTTTTTCGGGGGGGGGAGGGCTGTTTTTTGGATATAAATTATGGGGAGAGACCTAGGGATCCCTATTTTCGAGGGGAGAAAAAGCAACACATTTTGCAAAATGAAGGAATTTTTTGTTTGAATCTAATTACCTGAAACGAAAAACAAAATTGGAATGATGTTGAACAATGGAATTCTTTTCCCTTAGCACAATGTGCTTATGAATGGAATCGCTCAAACTCCATGCACTGTTAATTCAAGTACACAAGTAAGATATTGGGAAATTTGAATTATATCCCGAAATAAACAAATGTAGAAACAAAAAACCCAACCCAAAAACAAGACCACTAGTGGAAATTTAAAAACAAAAATTACAAGACAGAAAGGAAAAATAAGAAAACAATCCTAGAGATGCACATGAAGAGAAATGGTTAAATATGAAAAAGAAGGATATAAGGTCACAGAACAAAGGGAAAACCTGGAAAAAACCCTAAACATATAAATAACAAATGAAATCACATCATATGAAGAGAACATGGCACAACTATTGTGCTAAAGTTTCCAACACAACCATCTTCATCTCCATCCCAAAATTAGAATGTTTGTGTGCAAAGGAAATGTGATGTATCATACTCACGTTTCTCTCATGGGTGGAAACCATAGCTCCACAATGTTTTGTACTCGTTAATCTCTTCACCATTACCACTTTGGATCATCTACCCTTTTATGATCTATTTTTTCAAGATCCCCATATATTGGAAAGAAAATTCGATATCAGATTCTTCTTATTATTGTTTCCTGCATTGTCACTCGTATCCATTATTCCCACTTTTGTAGTGGATATGGAAAAGCAGGGGAGCCCCCAAATTTATCACCGAGAAAAATCCACAAAACATGGTTTTAGCAATACTCGTTATGCATATGATCCAGATTTAATGAGAAGGATGAAATGAATACAGATTATTATTCTTCTTAACAAAGAAACACAAGAATAAAAGAGATATAGTAAAACAAGTTTCTATTTAATAAGAAAATGTGTTGGAACTATAAAATTCAATGGAAAACAAGCTTGCTACAATGGTGGCAGTTTTTCTTTGAGAAGAGATGTGACAGTTGTGCTCATTCGCAAGAAGAAGATTACAATAAGGCTCTCCAAGAATTTTTATAATAAATATGAATGCCAAAACCATAGACATCCAAAAAACTAACCCTAGAAGATAGAGCGCCAAAATTCATGTGGGCCCTGTTGGGGTAAGTTTGTACATTGACTTCCTAGGGTCGTAACTTTTGCATGTGATCTCTGTTTTAGGCACACTATAGCCCGTTGGAAAGGTCTATCTGAGGAATACACATGTTTCCACTGGAATCTAACTTTGACTATAGTCTAATTGTGGTGAGCCCTAAAAATGTTGTTTAGGGCCTCAAAATGACCCCGAAAGTCGGGGACCCAAAAACTAGAAAACAAACTACCAAAATGTGCCAATTGGAATAGGTGGTAGGCCACCGAAATCCATATATATTAATCCTCACCCCTTGGGAAGAAATGGTCTCCATTGAATTGAGTTCCCCGGTCAGATGAAGAAATTTCTGTTGAACTTGGCCCTAGGTGAGCCACTTGCCTTGGTGTAGGAGAAGCACTGCTTTGACAACACGATACAGATGGATCCTTTGCTGGAAAGTTCCCTTTACTTGTGTGTCTACAATATGATGACTGGATTCCTATTGCATGCATTTAGGGTTGATCCTTGTGCGTTTCAACTATTTTTATATCTCTGAGGTGTCCAATAATGGTGGGAAATATGGCCGAACGAGATCCACATTGAACATCAGGTACATGCCTAGGAAATGGGGAACGTTGAGCTCAAAATAATTGTCACCCATATCCTTGGTGATGGTGTAAGGTCCATAAAAAGGTGGGAGAAGCTTCCGATGGGGCTCTATAAGGCTTTATTTTTGCAAGTGCAACCACACTTTGACTCCCACCTAAAACTTATGTGGCACCCGATGTTGATCATGGTGCTACTTGTATTTGGCATTGGACTTCTGTAAAATATCCTGAACCTGTTTGAGGATGTGTTATATATGCTCAATGAATCAAGAGGCTTTTTTAGCTTCATTTGGAGTAGGATATTAGTCTATCAGGGTGGCCACAAGAGGTAGTGCAACATCCATGGGACCCAATGGTTGGAATCCCAACCCAACCTGAAAGGGGTTGTGGTTGGTTGAGATATGTAGGGATCAGTTGTAGCTATGTTGAACATAGGGGAGACTCTAATCCCATGTGTAGGGGTTCTTGGAATTGTACATGTGTAGGATATGCACAATCATTCGATTGATGACCTAAGTTTGGCCATTGTCTAGGGGTGGAAGGAAGTGGATTTGGTGAGCTTGGTGTATAGCGATGACTAGAGGCTCGACCAATATCTGTTGAGGAACCGACTTTCCCAATATGAGAAAATGGTTCGTGGGATTCCAAAATGTACCCATAACCGTTTAAAAAATATCTTGGGAGTGGCCTATTCTCTGATGCTCTTCTTGCAGACAACCAAAATTGTCATCTTGGAAAAGAGATCAACAACAACAAAAACAAAATCATTTCCCTTTTTGGTGGATGGAAATATCAACATGTAGTCCATCAAGATGGATTCCCATTTCCTATCAAGAGTAGGCAGGGGGGTGTACAGGCCCTATTTCTTAGTGGTCGGTTTGGAAATAACATAGGTAGTGTAGGAATTGGTATACTTGATAACATCTTGTTGAAGTTTTGGCTAGTAGAAATGTTTATGCAACAATACCATTGTCCTTCTGATGCCGAAGTTTCGTGCCACACGACTGTAGTGGTCTTCCCAAATCATCTTTGGTCACTCACTTGATGGAATGCAGAGATGGCCCAGTCGACAAAATATCTCGTTCTGAAGATGGAAATTAGTGACAATTGAGTTTGTGCCCAACATTTGGTATGTGGTGGCGAAGTCATGGTCTGTCTCTTTGAGGTCAGGCCATCCGAAGGTCTCATGGTCGTAAGAGTCTAACACCATGGTGAGTGTTGTGACTGGAGGTTGGCTGAGGCAATCAATGAATTGGTTGGTACTTCTTATTTTATACTTGATGTTGAGGTCAAATTGCTACAAGTATGTGGACCACTTTTGATGGAAGTCATTCTACAATTTTCCTTGTGTCTGCATGAACTCTAGTGGATTATGATTTGTGTGAATGATTATCTCCTCCCCAAGAATGTAATGTATGCAATGGTGACAGGATTTCTCAATGGAGTACATTTCTTTGTAGTAATTAGGGTACTTGCAAAAAACATATGATAGTGTCTCACTAGGATAGGCCATGGGGTAGCCATGTTGTGTGAGAACTGCACCCACAACATAGTCTAAAACATCTTTTTCAATCTCAAAGGGCTCCTACAGGTCTGGTAATGAAAGTACTGGGGCTAAACATAAGTGTTATTTTAAATCATTGAATGATTGTTTTTGGGATATACCCCACACAAATGTTTCCTTACCACCACCGCTTCTTACTTGGTTGAGGTCCCATGCAATATTGGAGAATCCAAACACAAACCTGCTATAAAAAATTTGCAAGGCCTAAGATGCTCCAAAGCTAAGTGAGTATGGTTGGCATTGGACAGTCACAGATGACCTAGATCTTGGTTGTATCCACATGCACACCATGTTGATCCATGATTTATCCTAGGTACTATACCTTGTCCATTTCAAAGGAGCATTTTTCTAAGTTGGCATATAACTTATGTTGTCGCACAGTGTGCAAAACCTATTGAATATGATGCAAGTGTTCCACCCAAGTCTTGTTATAGAAGAGGATGACATCCAGATACACCACTACAAAATTATTGTTAAAAGGTTGTAGGATATCATCCATCATCCTCATGAAATTTTCTGGAGCATTTGTCAAGCCAAAGGGCATGAACAACCATTTAAAAAGACCTTCTTTTGACTTGAAGACAATCTTCCATACATCTGTCTGTTCTATGGGGACCTGGTGGTAGTCAGACTTTAGATCAATCTTACTGAAGTATTTCCCTCCCATTAGTTGATCAAGGGGATCTTTGATTCAAGGAATCAGATACCAATTTTTGACCTTGATTTTGTTTAGGGCTCGATAATCAATGCACAGTTGCTAGGTCCTATCTTTCTTCTGCACCAACACGATTGGGCTCCCACAAGGTGATGAGCTGGGATGAATGTTCCCCTTTTGGAGAATTTATTGGAACTATCACTTGATGTTCTCATTCTCTAGAAAAGAGCGGGGGTAGACTGGCCCATTGGGCAATGGTGCATTATGGGTCAGATCAATGAGATGCTTGACTTGACAGTGTAGAGGTACCCCGATAAGTGAGGAGAAGATATCTTTGTATTCTACCACGACCTTGTCCACTTGATTTTGCTATGTGGAGAGGTCAGTTGTGGAGGCCCTGGATGTGGCTACAATCTTTCTCTTGCACTGAGAGAAAATCATGAAGAAGAAAAACTTCCTAGTATGAGAGATCACCTTCCTGCATTGCTTGGAAGATATCAAGGAAATAACACTAGGTGGGACTGCTTCAGGTATCCTATACAATTTCCTGTTCAAAGTAACAATAACACTGCAAGGCCTAGACTCATATACAACATGAAGTTTCCATAAATTAGTTTCGACAAAAATAAAATTACAAACTTTGAGAGGAGAAACATCACACAATACCTCATCTTTGAAGGGCTTGATGTCGTACGATAGGAGACAATATTAGTTGATGTTGAGATCACTTCCTTAGCAAAGACATCCAATGGTGCAGGGCTCGAGTGTGGCATTGTTGGCAGGGATAGCCGCTTGAGGACCTCTTCTGAGATGAGTTTCTTCTAGCTACCTCTATCAATGATAAAGTGCAGCAGGGTGCCTTTTACCCACATCTCCAAATGAAAGAGGTGCTCACCTTTTTCTAGCTCGTCTAGTTCATCGGGCTTGACTTTGGTGGGAGAAACGATGGCATTTAGTTCTACATCAATGATTCATCTCCCCCTTCATGGTTCTGACTCAAATTCAGAACCTGCATCAGATTGCGAGGCTTTCACCTCAGCTACCAATTATTTCTTTGAGAAGGAATCAACAATGTTATGCCAGGGACTCTTATGGAAGTCGCACCACTTCTCAGTATCTTTCTTTATCTTTCTAGTGTCCTTCTTTTATTGCAACCTAGACTGGTTGTTCTAGGGTTTTCTGTCTTTTCTCTGCCCTTTTTTTTCTAGGTTGGGGCTTCCCTTTACATTCTTTTGATGTGAGGGGTTCCTAGGCCCAAATTGTCACATCTTTTGTTTAAGCTTTTGCTCAATTTTGATGACATATCGATAGGATGCACCTAAGGAAGAGATGTCCAAAAACTTCATTTCGGCCTCAATGTATCTATGTAGACCATCATGATACTTGAGAAGGAGATGTTGCTTAGAATCTTTGATACCCAGATTGGTGCACAAGGTATGGAAGATATTTGTGAGCTCTGGCACTGTTTGGTCTCTTTCCTATTGCAGTGTGGTCCATTTTGTATACAATTTGTCACAACTTCCGACAGGGTAGTATTGTTTAGGGATGATTTTAAGGATGGGAATTTATTTTAAAATGTAGAAACCTTGGAGAATCTTACTAATCCTTCATATGCCAATTATAAAATGTTTGGCGATTTTTTTGTAAAAATATTCAAATTTGTAAGGATTTTATATAGTTTGTATAATTTTTTGGCAATTTCTAAGGGAAAATAATTTTATCCTATAGAATTTGGGCGAATCATTTTTAGAATAGCGAATATGTTTTTGGGAAAAAACTTGGAAAATGAGCCCGTGAGAAAAATTTAGCCCCTAAAATCATCCATGGTATTGTTCCTTGATAGCATCCCTGAAGGACTCCCAGGTGAATGCAACTGTAAATAATGAGGCTTCCTTTGTTTTCTTTTTCTCACAAAAAATCTCCCACCAATCTTTGACATGGGGAACGACTTTGAGGAGCGCAAACATAATATTTTCTCTATTCTAAAAGTTATGGAAAGAAAAATACCCCTCTAGCAAATCGAACCATTTGTCTACAACATCTGTGTCCATATGTCCTTCAACTATGGGAATACCAAAGTTGATTTGTACCTTGAAGGGGGCGGTGCCTTGCCTCGAGGAAGATGCATCGCCTATTGGTAGTCGCCGAGGGATTTGTGCAAAACAATCCATCATTTTGTTCCTTTGTTGCATGAGGGCTTCCTCGAGCAACATTTTGAAAGGATCTCTTGTCTGGTCATATTTCTTTTCTCCCACCATGAGAGGTCGCTTGGGCGTGCAAGAGATTTTTTCCTCAAGAGAAACAAGCTTGAGACCCAATTCTTTGTACCCTGATCTATCGGGGAAATGCATTAAGAACGACAAGGAGAAGACCACTCTGATACCACTGATCCAGATTTTATGAGTAGAACAAAATGAATACATATTATTATTATTATTATTATTAATACAAAAACACAAGAATAACATAGATACAATAACAACGATACAATAAAACTGGTTTTTATTTAATAAGAAAATGTGTTGAAACTGTAAAATGCAACAGAAAACAAGCTTGCTAGAATGATGGCGACTTATCTCTAAGAATAGATGTGACGGTTGCGTTCATTCGTAAGAACACGATTAAAATGAGGCTCTCCAAGCCCTTTTACAATAAAAAGGAATTACAAAACCCTAGATATCCAAAAACATAACCCTAGGAGATGAAGCGCCAAAAGTCATGTGGGCCCCATTGGGGTATGTTAGTACATCAACCTCCTGGGGTTGTAACTTTTTCATACGATCTCAGTTTTAGGCACACGATAGCCCATTAGAAAGTTCTATCCGAGGAATACACATGTTGTCGGAAAACTCTAATTCTATTAATAGATTGATTATGGCAAGCCCTAAAAACGTTTTTTAGGGCCTCAAAACTTCCCTAGAAGTCGGGGACCTGAAAACTAAAAAAAACTGCCAAACTGGAAAACTTCCAAAATGAGCAAGTTGGAATAGGTGGGAGGCTTCCGACATCCATTTGGATCAACGTAGCCCGATGCCAGTCTCTGATCATCAGATCCAACAAGCAATGAAAATTATCATAACATTATCTAATAGCATGAATGTTACATAAATCGTGGCCAGATCTCTATTGTAGGCATTTTCCTTGGTTTCTTTTCCATTCTTTTATGTAGCCACTAGAGATCACTTCAAAACATTGCAATATGCATCGCTTCCCGGTCTCATACATCTAGGGTTTTATACTTCAATTACACTCTCTTAGTACTGTTTCAAAAACATTCTTCTAAGACAAGATGCAAGCTCCACTATACTTTGTATTTTAAATGGCAACAATGTTGTTCTTGTCTCTCTTGGCTGACATCTCTCCTTTTTCCTTGGGAGAAACCCATTTCATGGCCTTCATATTGAGAACATGTGCATCATTCAAATAATTCCCTTTCCCCTCCCCACTACCACCAAATAACACCATCTTGTTTTCCTTGATCAATGTCGTGTTTTGGCTCTCATGGGAACTCGACGAATTTTCTTCAATCACTGATTGCATCCTTTCCCTGCTTTGCAAATCAAGAATGTGGAGCTCGTTTATTTTCTTGAACCCATTTGTCACTCCAACAATGACAACATTGTCGCTATCCTGGCTACCTAGTTGCTCTCCACTTCTCTGGAGCAACCTCCATTCAAAGGTTTTCAAATCCAATGCCACCACCTTGGCGAAGTGCAATCTCCCGCAACACCCTATTCCTAGCCAGGATTACTTACATTGTATTGAAGACTACATTATGATTATGACGATGCATAAGGGATCGAACTAACAAAGCAAGGTGGAAGGGGGATCGAGAATATGACGTGAATCATGTCATAAATTGTAATGCACACAACCAAAAATGTTAATGCATGCTGCCATCTGATCAATAACACCTTGAACTCGAGAGTCAATAGAAAGAGAGAAAAATAAATATTTTAAATTTGTTTTAATCGCAATAATAATTTTATTAAAATTTTCTTAAGTTGGACATTTGAAATGCACAATTTTTTTAAATCAAGTTAGTGATAAATTATTAATAACTCAAACAAAGTTAGTGATAAATTATTAAACAGTAAAATATTAAATTAAAATGACAAAAAAAACCATTAAACACCTTCCCAACTACACAACGGTCTCTATACATAATTGGAACTTGAAATATTTCTCTTATAAGTCGTTCCAACCATTAACCACTAAAAGACTTAGGAGCAAATTCGAACCTCTCAACTACTATGATAATAATTTTTACTTTCATTTTTTAAATTTAAGGGGGAAAAGTAAATTTTTTAAATTTAAGGGAGAACAGTAAATTTAAGTAGAGAGTCAATAGAAAGGGAAAAATTAAAATTTTTAAAATAATAATAATTTTATTGGAGTTTTCACATGTGAAATATACAATTTTTTTACTAATAGTTGGTCAATGACCAACTCATTACTATACTCCCTAGCTCATGGCACTGACTAATTTGTCAAGTTAGTGATAAATTATTAATAACTCAAATAAAATTAAGTTAGTGATAAATTATTAACTAGTCAAATATCAAATTAAAATGAAAAAAACAAAAAAAAATCAATTTTCGAAAACCGTTAAACACGTTCCCAACTACACAACGGGCTCTATACATAATTGGAACTTGAAATATTTCCCTTATAACACCTCATTTCAACCATTAACCACTAAAAGGCTTAGGAGCAAATTCGAACCTCTCAACTACCATGATAATAATTTTTACTTTCATTTTTTGAATTTAAGGGGAGAAAAGTAAATTTAAGTGGAGAGTCCATAAAAGGGGAGAAAAGTTAATTTTTTAAATTTATTTTAATAGTAATAATAATTTTATTGAAGTTTTCACATTTAAAATGTACAGATTTTTAAAGTCAAAACAACAACATAGTTGGTCAATGACCAATTCATTGCTATACTCCTTATCGCATAGGGCGATTAATTTGTCAAGTTAATAATAAACTAGCATAGTCGTTAACTCGCGGCTGGTGAATGTCGAAAGGTGGGGCTGTTAGGGCTGTTAAACTTCCCATTTAGTTAAAAAAATCCTAATTAACATAGTAAAAATGCCATTCCGGTTTAGTTAAAAAAACCATAATTAACACAGTAAAAATGCCAGTCCCATGAAAATCAGTTTATATTTTTTAACCAAAAAACTTATTAAGAACTAAAGACCTATTAAATGTGCCCATTATCAATAGATATACACCTTTCGACTTAATTATTAATGACTCAAATAAAATTAGTGATAAATTATTAACCAATCAAATATTAAAAAAACAAAAAAACACACACAATTTTCAAAAACCAAACCATTGAACACCTTCCCAACTACACAACGGGCTCTATACATAATTGGAACTTGAAATATTTTATTTCCCTATAACACCTCATTCCAACCATTAACTATTAAAAGGCTTCGGAGCAAATTCGAACCTCCCAACTACTATGATAATATTTTTTACTTTCATTTTTAACACCTTGTTATCTCATTTCCATTCTTAAAATGAAATAAAAAATTTATTGCCAACGAAAACATAATTCTTTAGTTTCGTTTTCCAACAATTAATCGAATTAATCAACTAAAATAATGGTTTTAATCCCCAACGTCCCCAGATTTTACAGCTAATCAATTAATCACATTGATTGATTTAAATGCTAATTTTTGGGTTCCGGTCCACGGTTTTACATAATTCCATATTCACCAGAAAACCCCGATACCATGAAAAAACGGTGATTTCCAAGTTAAGGCCGGTAATTATGGAAGCGAATTCTTCCATCGCTCTCTCCGATATGTGCAACATAGCTTTTCAAACTATTTAAGCAAAATAATCCACCTATTCTTTTAAGCAATTAACACCGAGAGATTTTCTTCCTTCCTGCAACAGAATTATCTACGACATTTAAATTTTATTGTATTTTTTCCGTAGGGTATTCGTTTTCTGAGAACTAGGGTTTCTGGGTTGCTCAGTCAAACATAGGGGAAGTACGTTATAGCTGAACGCGGCCTTCTCCGCAGACAGAGAGGACAAATCTGGGTTACCTGCAATACCAACTCTCCATAATCAGTAGTTCCATGGAAACAAAGGAGGAGAATACATTGTCCCGCTGGAAGCCCACGAAAAGACAGAAAGAGATTTTGGAAGAGCTCTTCAAACAATGCCAGCGTAACCCTAGTCGGTCTCAAATAAATGAGTTTACGAATCTACTCAAACACCACGGCAATATAGAAGCAAAGAATGTGTCTTATTGGTTTCGTAATACTCGCACAAGGAACAAGAGGAAACAGAAAAATGAGATCCGTCAGAAGCAGCGATCTCGATTTGAATCAACACCTCTGGGTCTGAATGGAAAAGATACTGTCAAAAGCTTGGAGGATCAAACCTGTTCTTCTCCAACTAAGGGTAAACTCTACTTGCTTTGTTTTTTAAAAGTCCTAAGCGTTTCCATCTTAGTTGTTTTCTTATCTTGTAGCTATGTCTGTCTATATATTCAGCTGATCGCATTATCGTGGATTCTTCAAAGGGTGTGGCAGACCTTTCAGCACAGGTAAAGAGAATTTAATGGGCAGTTTGATATTCTCTTCGTTTTTTTATTGTTAAATCTAGGTTTCACATATGTTTTTCACTCTGTGATTGATTGTCCACGTATTTTATATTATGGTGTAGGGAAAGCCAAATTCAGTAGAATCAGCCTGCAGTACGTCAACACAAAAGTTGTTACCAATTGATTTGTCATGGAAACAGCATTTACAATCTGGTGGGAACGAAACGTTCTCTGAACCCTATGGTTTCACACGGAATATGTGGAACAAAGCAGCAGATAGAAATAATGGATGGGTGCATAGTTTTACAGACCCTTGTACATGTAATGTTATGACTTATTGTTCCCAGGAACATGAAAAAAAATACGAATTGCTGGAATTGTTTCCTTTGAATCCCGACGGTAATTTCAGGTCCAAGTGCAACAGTTGTTTTCAGGGTCAGAAAGAAACCAATGGTATCGGGCGGGAAAGAAACTGAGAACAGAAACAACATTTTCCTCATACCCCCGCTTTTCTTCTGTCAAGGGTTTAAATGAGAAAAAAACTTCTGGATATAAATCTCAGTCGAACTTCAGAAAAGGCATTTTCTTTTCCCAAGTTATTTGGATAAATTTGGAATACTGTTCTCAGTCGAACGTCAGAAAAGAAAGGCATTTTCTTTTCCCAAGTTATTTGAATAAATCTTGAATAATGTTCTGAAAAGATTAATTGTTAAATGGTCGTGGTTGGCATCTAATTGTTAAATCGTCGTGGTTGGCATATAATTGGATGATTCTATAGCATCCATTCTTGGAAATATAGATTTTTCAACTGCACGCTTTATAAGATAAAGTTTTTCATTATCCTTTTTTATAAGTTTTTTTGGAGATTTATTTTCATCAACATTCAATACTTTGAATTTGTCAAGATGTAACATATCCATCAATTACAAGTTCCCATAAATATCTAGTGATAATAAGAGAGATAGATAGAATATGGAAAAATCAACACAATGTGTCCCACTTCACCTCTAATGAAAACAATTGTTCCAAAAAATGAGACTCAACCACCACCAAAATGAATCATTTTCTTAATTACTAAAATACAATAAATGCTTCACAACCCAATTTAATAATGGATAAACCTTTTTACAAAATATTTTTTCCCAAAAATATTTAAAAAATAAGAGATAATATAATCTGGTTTACACTTGATCTCATATGTTGATATTTGGACAACATCCGGAAGATATTCTCTTAGAATAATAATTAATAATATAATTATTGATTATTAAATATCATATATAATAAGTAAATGATAATAATAAATAGTTATTGATTATTCAAGAGACACATCCTTTCATGGATGATCACCATATATTCCTTATATATGAAACACTCATCATTGTAATAATATATATCGATCATATCTCATATGAAGAAAAACAACATGGTATTAGAGCAGGATTGGGCTTTACTCCCTCACAAGAGGGCCAAGGAAAATGTGAGAAAGATACTGGTCACAGTCTCAGATCTAAATTTTCTTTGAAGATTGTTGGGAATCTATTGGAAAGCATTGGGACAAATTTTACCAGAGAGCAAAAGAGAACACCGATCATGATGCCGTGACCGAGTGGAGGTCGTGCACTAACTTTCCGTGGTGTCCAGGGGAATTGATCACATCGATGAAGGGTTTCTCGCTGGTTTGCTAACACAACACATAATATGTTTGTGAGTTGGTCGCCGAGTGCATAGATGAAAATTTGTGCAAAAGCAGTTGGTTCACGTATCAATGCGGTGAACCTATCGCCACGTCAGAGATTGTTAGATTTTTGGTTGAACCCAACACTACCATTGCAATCGCCACTTTGGTAATTATTAAACCTTCGGCTGAATGCAACACTGCCACTGCAATACAAAAAACCTCATTTGGTGGGAAATATTATAGTTGTGATTCTTTTTCTTTATGAATGGGAAATGTGTTGGGAAAGAGGAAAGATGCAGCTTCGTAGTTATATGAATGGGCTTATATGAATGGGCATTCTAGGCTTAGAGAGCCACAATTCCCTTTTAGTGTCGAGAAAGGTTTTGTTCAGTCTCATCAAATGCAACGAAAACATTACAGAGGCTTGTCCAATTCTCAATGTCTTCATGGGATTGAGGTTTTGCGATCTCCTAACTTGTTGAATTTAAGTGAATCCGATCGAAAGTGATGGATGGAGGTCACTGGTAGGGGTTTGGAATTCTCTATTCCATTGGATGCAGAGACATTTTCATATAGGAGAAATTGTCCTAACATTGATTTTGAGCTTGTAAGAAGAAACCCTTTCAAGTGCTTGAAGAGGCCTCCTTTGTTGAAAAGTTGTCTCAATTGGTTTGGGTTAAATTTGTCTACTATGCCCTTTAATGATGTATTGGAGATTTCTCCAACTAATAAGAGGACTGTTATCTAGTCGTGAGACTATGGGAGTGGTTGTGTATCACTGGACAATAGTTATGTACTATTGTGACATGTAAAAAATTGTATACTATTGAACGACATTACAGTAGCTGCGTGTTATTGGTTGATTGCAACATAGTCATAAAGAATGTTGCGGATGATTTGAGCTATCGATTGCATGGTAGTAGCAGTATGCTACTATTTTATTGCAGAGTAATCAGTTGATTACTAGATAAAGGGGCCAAGACATTGGTTTCACAAGGAAAACTCGATATGTCTTGAGGGACATTGGTTCCATGAGGTAACCTCAATGTGTCCTAGAGATCTTTGAGGCAGGGATCAAGAGGGAGTACATCGTTCCTCACAACCCTCAACAGAATGGGGCCGCGAAGAGAGAGAACATATCTATTGTTGAGATAGTCAAGGCGATAATTCATGATTAACATTTACCTATGATTTAATGCGCATAAGAATCCATGACTGTAGTGTATGTTCAAAACATAAGTCCTTGAGGAACATGACTCCTGAGGAGGCCTTCACTGGAGTGAAGCTTGAGGTTGGACACTTCGGGATATTTGGATCTTCAATACACATTCATGTACCTAAGGAGAAACAAACCAAGCTAGACCCTTCAGGAAGAAAGGGTACATTTGTGGGGTACAATGAGTCTTTGAAGGCATACCAGATCTACATTCCTAGTCAGAGATAAATTGAGGTGAGAAGAGATGTTTCCTTTGAGGAGGAGGTAGGCTTCAAGAGATCTAGAGGATCTCACATGGATACTAACAATGAGACACATGAAGAGATGGTGCCTTTTGCCCCTCACCCTCCAACAATTCAAAGGGGAACAGTTGAGCCTATTGATCCAATTGATATTTTTGATCATGTAGCTCCAGTTGATGTTCTTAGAGATATTGTAGTAGGTCGGAATATACCTACATGGGCTTGTTAGACTCTGTAGGAGGAAGAAGGACATGAACCTCCTTTTGGTACCTTCTGAGAGAGAAAGAGACCTTAGAGATATTCATGCTGTGCCACAACTATGAGCCACATGATTCATTTTGAGCCTTCCTGTTATGAGGAGGCAACTAGTCATCCAGTATAGAGAGATGTCATGATGGAGGAGTATCAATCCATCATGAAGAATGATGTGTGGGATATTGTTATGATACCTAAGAGGAAGTATGTAGTGACTTCTAAATGGATCTACAAGATCAAACACCCAGTTGAAGGGAGCATCGAGAGGCACAATACGAGATTTTTTGCTAAAGGATTCTCTCAGGTGGAGGGAGTAGATTATGAGACATTTTCTCCTGTTACTCGATAAAATTCTATCCAGATGATTATTTCCCCTGCAACATCCATGGGTTAGAGAGTACATCATATGGATGTAAAGACAACCTTTCTCAATGGAGAGATTGAGGAAGAAGTGTACATCAAGCAGCCAGATGGTTTCGTGATACATGATAAGGAGTCTCCTATGTGCAGGTTGAGGATGGCCTTGTATGGAATCAAGCAACCATGTTAAGCCCTAAATAGTGGTTCATTACCCCTTAATTGGGGCCTATGACATTAGTAATGTTATTTTATTTATGTTGGCTTGAGTCCATTTGTTGTAATTGTACCTCCTAGTCTCCTATATATAACAAGGGGACATTTTCAATTGGAATCATCTTGTACTTCAACATTTTTGTGGTGTATAAGGAGGTTTCCCCCTCAAAGAAGATTATTATATGAAATTATCTCTTTTTCAAGGCATTGAGTACTTATTGTGAGGTTTTTCTATTCTATATTTATATTTGGTTCCTAACATATGGTATCAGTGCTCAAGGTCTTGGGGTTTCACTGCTACATATGAGATACCTTGGAATTTTCGCTATAACTTTTTTTCTACAACATTTCAAAAGGAATGACTTGGAGGATATTTAGTAGACAGATCAAGGTACGTGGGGTTAATATTTCATCTCTTGAGGCTTTATAATTTCTAATATATGGCCTGTGTAAGATAGGGTTCTTGAATCATCTTGAATTGAGTCATTGCAGAATTTTTGCTATAAAACGTTTTCTGTAATGTTTTAGACCCTGAAATTTGGAGGATATTCACAAAAATTAGTAAGGTATCTGTGGTAAAGCTTCCATCTTCTGGGTCATCTTAAATTTGTAAATACACCCTATGGAATATAGGGTAGATGACTAGTCCTATTCACTAGCCTCAGGCATGTGTTTTGGGTAAAACAATCATAAATTCTTCCTAGAGTATCTAAATTGAGTGAGACCGTTGCATTGGATAGTGGACAATCCATATTATTTCTGGTACGATTTTCATAATTTTATATCAATTATTTTGTGCGGGACATGCTATACAAGTGAGATCTCCTTGACAGGCCCAAAATCTCCAAGTTGCTGGGAAGTTACCATAAATTCCACTTGGCACATCCAATTTTGATAAGTCCTATGGAATTACAGAGAAGAAATATCAGAGAGCTACAAAAAATAAAGTTTCATACCTAGAAGGGTCGAAACTATGGAGATACAATAGAAGAAAGACAGTCTAGCAGAACCACCTCAAAATCAAGGTTCAAAAGTGATACTTGGCCAACATGGCCACCCAAAAAGGGAAATTCTACACCAAATAAGCTTCCACACAGTCCTACTTTGACTCTTGATGAAGGTGAAGAAATGTGTAGGGACATAAATGAATTACAAAAGAAGACAATAACAAAACATGATTTACAAGAGATGATGGATTCAACGGAAGATAAGTTGGAGGCAATAAATACTAAGATGGATGGTTTAAAAAGGGAGATCATGGAAGGATTGAAAAATTTCCTAATAGAGAGGACACCTGAAAGTGAAGATGAATCCCATGAAATTCATGATGAGGACACAAGGAAGGTGAATCAAGAACGGAGAAATTACTCCAACTTTGGGTTGAAGACTAGACACATTCCTAAGATCGATATGAGGAAGTTTGATGGCAAGGACCCAATCACATGGATACTTCATATGGAGCAATTCTTTGATCTACATAATGTGCCACATACACAAAAGGTACAAATTGTTTTTTTATATCTAGAAACCAATCAATTTGTATGGTATCGATGGCTTTGTTCTCGCAAATCACTCGTCACTTGGACAATTTTCATGGAAGAAATTATAGCACACTATGAATATACACTAAGAAATACCTTCTTTAGACAATTGATAAATCTCAAGCAAAGGGGTTCAGTTACAAAGCACATTGAAGAATTCCAAAGATTTAATATAAAGGTAACAGGTATTCCAGATAAGCACTTGATTGATGTATTCATAGGAACTTTAAAGGATAACATTCAACATGAGGTTCTCCTTTGGGAACCCAAATCATTGGAGAATTCATTTAGTGTGAAAAGAAATGTTGAAAGTAAAAATATGGCTATGGATGCTAGAAGGACCAATCCTAACATCTATAGAGAGAATATTGCTCCTTCTTCTAAAACACCTTAGCCTACAAGATTGACACCTCAAGAATTGGAGGAAAGAAAAGAAAAAGGTTTATGCTTTAATTGTGACAGCAAGTACAATAAGGGACATAAGTGTGGTAAGAATAAATTATTCTACATAGATTGTGAAGAGGAAGAAGAACAAGAACAAGAACACGAACTATCTCACGATGAAAACATAGAAGCAATTTCGTCTGAAGAGTTGACTCTTACGATATCGTGTAATGCATTGGATGGAATTAGCACTCCTAAAACCCTCAAGATCGAAGGATATATCAAAAGGAAAAATGTAATAGTCCTAATTGATTCCGGTATTACTCATAATTTCATTCACTATAAATTAGCCAAATCTCTCAATTGCTTTGTATATCTAGCGCCAGAGTTTCATGTAATGATTGCATATGGAGGAACTATCAATTGCTTAGGAAAATGCAATAAGATCAATCTTACTATGGGGGAATATGTAATGAATAGTCCAATGATTGCTATACCCATGGGTGGTGCTGATGTTGTACTAGGAATCCAATGGTTACAATCATTAGGAACAATGGATTTTAATTTTCAAGAACTTTTCATGAAATTTTCATTGGAAGGAAAAGAAGTTGAGTTAACAGGTATCACATGGAAACCTAGTAAGGTGATAAGCTCTAATAGAATGACAAAATTATTGAAAAAGGGGAATCAAGGTATTATTGCACAACTATTCTCACTAGATGTTCAAACATATAAGCCATCTATTCCTCTAGATCTCCAAGGGATCATTGATAAGCATTCCAAAGTATTTAAAGATATTCCCAAAGGTCTTCCACCCACTCAAAATCATGATCATGATATTCACCTAATTCCTGGGAGTATTCCTCCTAACATCAGGCCATACATATACCCTTATTCCTAGAAGAGTGAAATTGAGTGCATGGTTGAAGAAATGTTAGAGACTGGCATTATTAGACCTAGCCAAAGTTCTTACTCTGCACTGGTTGTAATGGTATTCAAGAAACATGGCTCATGGAGTATGTGTCCAGACTATAGATAGCTCAACAAGATCACTATTAAAGATAAGTTTCCCATTCCCTACATTGATAAATTGTTAGATGAACTACATGGAGCAATCTATTTCACAAAGTTGGATCTTCGTTCAGGGTATCATCAGATTAGAATGAAGACCATTATGAATTTTTGGTCTTGCCTTTTGGCCTTACAAATGCACCTTCCACATTCCAAGGGTTGATGAACTCCATTTTGAATCCCTTCCTTTGAAAATTTGTGTTAGTAGTTTTTGATGATATACTAATCTATAGCAAGTCTTGGGAGGATCTTGTGCGACATGTTGACAAGGTGCTACAACTACTAAAGGGGAAACAACTATATGCCAAACCATCCAAATGTTTATTTGGAGTGAAGGAGGTAGAGTATTTGTGTCATATTGTATCTCATGAAGGTGTCAAGGTAGACCCTAACAATATTAAGGACATGATGGACTGACTGATTCCCAAAACATTGAAGAATCTTAGAGGATTTTTAGGTTTTATAGGTTACTACTGCAAGCTTGTTCGACACTATGGAAGAATAGAAACACCTTTAATGACACTGACTAACAACGATGCATTTTCATGGACTCCAGAGGAAACTAAATCTTTTGAACAACTTGAAGAGGTGATGTGAAAATCTCATGTCTTGACCACTCCATACTTCACAAATCCTAATGCAAGAAGGATGGCCCCTGGATTTTGAAATTCAACTACTCAAGGGAAAGGACTTACACAAATCCATTTACGAGAAGGAAATGATGGAAATACTACATACATTGAATAAATGGAGTTCTTATCTAATAGGTAGGCAATTCAAGGTAAAAATAGATCATTAGAGTCTTAAATACTTCTTGGAACAAAGACTATCTTCAGAAGAAAAAAAAAAATGGGTGACCAAGATATTGGGTTATGATTTTGAAATCGTCTATAAAAAAGGGAAGCAAAATGTTGTGGCAGATGCAATCTCAAGAAAGGATGAAGATGTTGAGGCATTTCTCTGTGCTATATCAATCATACAACCCGATTGGATAATATAATCAAGGGATGAATGGAAGAAGGATGAAAAAGTGTGGACTCTCATTCAAAGGTTGCAACAGGATTCCAGTGCATCAAATACATTTAAATGGAAAAATGATTCAATATGGTACAAATATCACTTATATTTATGTAATAACTCCCAACTCAAAAAAAAGGTACTATCAGAATTGCACACCTCTCTAGTAGGAGGGCACTCAGGATTTTTGAAAACCTACCATAGGGTCAAGAAAGATTTATTTTGGGATTGCCTTAAAATTGATGTTCAAAGTTTTGTGGACGAATGTTTGGTTTGACAACAAAATAAGGTGGAAACAATTAATACCCCAGGTATTTTACAACCATTAGCCATCCCAAGTCAATGCTGGGAGGAGGTTTCCATGGATTTCATCACAGGGTTACCAAAGTCTGAAGGAAATAGTGTCATCATGGTGATTGTTGATAGACTGACCAAGTTCACAAACTTTTGTGCACTATCTTATCCCTTCAAAGCCAATAAAGTTACCACTACATTCATGGAGACATTTTAGAAGCTACATGGCAACCCAAATATTATTGTAAGTGATAGAGATCCCATCTTCACTGGACATTTTTGGAAAGAATTATTTTCTTGTTTGGGTACTCAATTGTCTCATAGCTCATCCTATCATCCTCAATTTGATAGGAAAAATGATATAGTGAACAAATTTTTGGAAGGATACCTTCATTGTTGTGTCTCTGATCAACAAACACAATGGTTCAAATGGTTACCCTTAGCAAAATGGTGGTATAACACTTCCTTTCATACTACAACAAAAATGACACCATTTATGGAACTCTATGGATACCACCCTACTTCCATTACTTCTTCTCTAAAAGAAAAATCTAAGGTTCAAGTAGTGGAAGATCACATCAAGCATCAAAAACAAGTTCTCCAAATATTAGAGGACAACTTGACCATGGCATAAAATCACATGAAACATCAAGCATATCAACATCATAGTGAAAGAAGTTTTGAAGTAGGGGATTGGGTTTTTTTAAGACTACAACCATACAAACAGATGTCCCTCAAGCAAACCAATAAAGATAATAAATTATCACCAAAGTACGAGCCCTTATAAGGTGTTGCAAAATATTGGTAACATGGCATACAAATTGGAGTTGCCAACATATTCACGAGTACACCTAGTTTTCCACGTTTCATGCTTAAAGAAGGTTATAGGTGACAATATCCCAATTCAAACTATATTTCCAGAACTTGCAAGGAAGGAACAATCATATTGTAGATTGAAGCCATCATTGACACAAGAATTTGCCAGTTGAGGAATAGATCCATTTCAGAGTATCTCATTAAATGGAGGAAACTATTGGCTGAAGATTTCAGTTGGGAAGATGAGTCTTTTATGCAGAAGCATCCAGAGTTACTCAAGCGTTGCGGACACCACTTGTCTCAAGTGGAGGGGCATGTTAAGCCCTAAATAGTGGCTCATTACCCCTTAATTAGGGCATATTACATTAGTAATGTTATTTTATCTACGTTGACTTGATTCCATTAGTTGTAATTGTACCTCCTAGTCTCCTATATATACCAAGGAGATATTTTCATTTGGAATCATCTTGTACTTGAACATTTATGTGGTGTATAAGGAGGTTCCCCCTCGAAGAGGCTTATTATCTGAAGTTATCTCTTTTTCAAGGCGTTGAATACTTATTTTGATTTTTTTCTATGCTATATTGATATTTGGTTCCTAACAAACCACCTCGATATTGGAATGTAAGGATTGATGGACACCTGATTATTTTTGGGCTTCAACAAAAGTGTTTTTGATCCTAGCCTATACTACAAGACTGTTAATGGTGAGTCCCTGTTTTTGGTCCTCTACATTGATGATTTATTCCTCATCGATACAGGGAGCCTTATTGTTGAATGCAAGTATGCATTGGCCTCTAAGTTTGAGATGAAGGACCTTGGTATGATGCACTACTTATTGGGACTAGAGGTGTGGCAGAGAACTAATGAGATCTTCCCAATTCAGGGGAAGTACACAACTAAGATATTGAAGAAGTTTGGGATATTGGACTTGAAGCTCGTGGTTATACCAATGGTGATGAATATGAAGAAACTAAGTGTGTCTTCTTCCGATTCCGATGAAATTGATCCGACTTTGTACAAACAGTTGATTGGATAATTGATGTATCTGGTTAATACCAGACCAAATATTTTCTATGCAGTAAGTGCACTTAGCCTATTTATAAGTCACCCAAGATAGACACACTGGATTGTTGTGAAGCATGTGTTGAGATACTTGTGAGACACAATTGGACATGGTATGAGATATACTTCCAATATTGATATGATATGGCGGGAATATATTGACTTTGATTGGGCAGGGAGTGCAATGGACAAAAAGAGAACCTTCAGGTGTTTCTTCACTTTTGGATCCGCCATGGTTTCCTGGTGTAGCAGGAAATGAACTTCTGTGGCTTTGAGCACAATAGAAGAAGAGTACATTTCATTAAGTATGACAATTTGTGAAGTAGTTTGGATTCGCAAGCTCCTTGCATATTTACCCAAACATGTGCATGATTCCACCATTATTCATTATGGTAACCAGAGTTGTGTAAAGATCTTATATAATCCAATGTTTCATGACAAATCAAACCACATTGATATCAAGTACCATTACATCTGACATGGTGTAGAGGAAGGATGTATTGGTGTAGTACCTTCTGTTCAACAACACAGGTATTCCAACAGAGGACGAACACCTTCAGTAACCACTCACATAACCAGATCAAAGATCAACACACCGATGTTTTCACGTGGTAAAACCCCTACGGGGAAACATCCACGGCCCCAGCCAACGCGGCCACTTGGAGAAGTTTATTAATGCAAAGAAAAAGATTACAGAGAGATTTTACAAGAGAGTTTCTCACAATCGATCGTCGGAAAATGACCCTCCATGCTCTTTAAATAGAGATCATGGACCAATCGGGTGTTAAGCCATGGATCAATGGCCATTAAGATCGAGGAGAGTATGAACCGTCAGATCACTCTATGTCGGGAACATATCGTGACCGTCGGATTTCCTAA
>ML788022.1:80413-122953 GCA_009831015.1 Picea engelmannii | reverse complement strand
TCGGGAACATATCGTGACCGTCGGATTTCCTAACTACAAATGCATACTAATGCATACTAAAGAAACACACTTTTACCTAACGACATATTAGACCAAGTAGATCTTAACTAACTCCTAAGTGTCTAAATATCCTAACACCTTCCTATAGATGAGCAGGTTGCCGATGTTATTACCAAACCAGGACGAAGTTTAATTACTTTCGTGATAGATTTGGCATGGTAGAGAATTACTCCCTCGCTGAGAGGGAGTATTGATGTTTGCAGCTTCCTGAAACATTATCCATATCGTACTCCTCTATGACTGAGTTGAGTTGATCTATGATGACACTTATACGAGAAGGGATAATTGGGGCACTTATCCGAGAAGGGATAAGTTTGTTTTGGTTTATAGCCCAACATCCCATGTGGAGATCACATGAGGACATGTCAAGGGAGTTGACCCTTAATCTCATACACTATGGGAGTTTACCCTACTATTTCTAGAGGGTGTATCATCTAGAAATCCACATGGAGTGCCATCTATGACAAACTTTCTCCAGATCATACTCCTCTATGAATTGAGTTGAGTTGATCTATGATGACACTTATTTGAGAAGGGATAAGTGGAACACTTATTCGAGAAAGGATAAGTGAATTTGGGCTTATATCCCATCATCCCACGTGGAGAGAACATGAGGACATGTCATGGGAGTTGACCCGTCTCACACTATGGGGAGTTGACCCTAAGTGTTCCTAGAGGGAGTAGCCTCCATAAGTCCACATGGGAGTGCCATGTGTGACAAACCTTTTTCTACTATGGTGGTTGTGTACCACTAGCAGAGACTGCGTGTCTCTGGACAGTAGTTATGTACTACTATGTAAAGATACCTCCCTAGCTAAGAGAGAGTGTTGATGTTTCAAGATCGGGTGAAACTTCTCCTAGATTCGGCTACAGACCAAGGGAGATAGGATACATTTATCATAAATGTGCACTTGTGGTAAATGGACCCAGATGTAGTCCTTCATTGATCATGACAAGGAATAATATGGACTCGAGGTGCCTGAAGTGCTTTCCACATGTCAATTAATGATGCCAACGCCCTTCCTACACAACCCGCAGGTCAGAAGGTCCACGTCAGCTCACAGGATCTTCTCTTTCCCCTTGGCCCGAAGAACTCTAATGCTCTTCTGTTTCCCTATCGGGAAATCTGCACCCACAAAAATCTTCGTGGGATCCCCATTTCTTTACAAATCGAGAGATCAGACTTCGCGACTTCGCGAATCCAAAGGTCGAGTGTTCAGTTCTCGAACCCACGAAGCCCGATACAAGTTAATGATGACCTTTTCCTTTACTCTGTTGGGACTTCTCCTATCACGATTTCATTACTCGCAATGTCGAGCAACTTGGTTCTCCGACCCCCGAGTCCCGATACGCTGAAACCTCGATGTGCTAGCGAGTTTGACCTTTCATTGCCTTCACTCCATCGACATTTCAGAGTTCGCAATATCGCGAATCCTGATTCTATTGTCTCGGGAATTCTCTCCATGAAACTTCGATAACTCGTGCCACTTGTCCGCTCCTCTGATCCTTGTGGCCCCACACAAATATTTGGCTATCGGGATATCATGGTTCATGATATCACGATCCTTGCTGCTATATTCACGGGACTTCAACCCTCGAAACCCCGATACACGATTCCACGTGAAAATCCAAAGGTCCTTATGACTTGGATCAATGGCTCTGCCCCTCTTGAGATTTTAACCTCTTGGGAATACCTGCAGTATCTCCCCTGCACCTCCTTGAGATCTGACGACTCACAAGATATCGCGAATCCTCCTTGGAGAACTCTAACCGTCCGTCTGTCTTTGGCGATTTTCTGCGAATGACCAAGTGTTCCTTCGTGGAACTCATCCACCTGTGTGCAAACTTACAACGCCTATTTAAACACTTCACAACACAACTCCCTGTGCTTATCTTGGTGATTTCTCGAAGGTTCTATACCTCCTGAGATTTTTCCACAACTCTAAGTTCTTAGAAAGAAGCCTCTTGCTTGCACTCCTTGTGGCAACCTTCAAACACTTCAAATGCTTGAACCCTTTTGACTCTGCGCACACCTGCAGCAGCAGTCTCTCGACGATTCACTCGGGTTCACAACCTTGAGACTTTTACCTGGCCTGTGCACTCCTTACATGGCTCCTGTGCTTGTCTGCACTTTTGAGAGAATGAGAACAAAATTTAAACTACCTGAGCCTTTTGTCAATGCACTCCTTGCGGACACTTCAACTACACTCCTTGCAGGAACTCTAGCTCAGATAGAGAAACAATTGAAACTCATTCCTTCTTCCCTTCAGACTTCAAACTCAAACATGAAATCATATACACAGCATATAAAGAAAATGTATAACATGAAGCAAACATTTATGAGCATATCATTCAACATACATGCACAGAGAACAAACACGATGCCATGAATTTGAATCAAATCTTTCTTCTATTAATCCAAATATCTGTACATGGGTGTTCTTACACAACTCTCTGCATGCTCTCTTTCTCTTCTCTAGCAATGCTCATAATGTTACAATGCACAATGAGGGTGTCTATATCTCGTTTCCCTCTTGCACTCTAAAACTATCCAATCTAGAATTAAATTCTATCTACCTGCATTAACTACTTTAAATGCCTGCTACCTACTAAGGACAAGAGCTAAAGGCTCAAGGTCTGATTACAATATACAAGTGCACTTCATTAGATTTCCATATTTATGTTCACGCATCAAATCCAAGGTAATTTAAAAATTTGTGCTGGCTTATCCAGCTGTCTTCTGCTTCCGTGCTGGCTCGCTTGATGTGTTGGCGATGCTCTTGCATCATACTCCCTCGCTTGAAACTTTTCATGGGCTCCTGTCCATGAGCTCCTGCATGGTTTGTCCATGCTTCTATATTTCTACTTCAGTCTCCCAGCTGGCATCTTCAACTGGATGGTTCTTCCATTTGACCAGATACTCAAAGTATTCTTTCCTCCTGGTCCTCTTGCTCACTCTCTTATCCAGTATGCACTCCATCTGTAGCTTCTCTGCAATTGGCTTCTTCTTTGTCCATTGGATCACTGGTTACTCAATTCTAGTCCCTGGTTCTTCAGCTCTGTATGGGTACAAATCCGAGATATTGAATATCGGAGAAATCCTGATCCCATCGGGTAATTCGATCTCATAGGCATTCGCCCCAAATTTCTTCAAGACCTTACATGGCCCAATTTTCTTCATCTTCAATTTATTGTATGTTCCCCTCAGGAACCTTTCTTTCCTCAAATGTGCTAGAACCAAATCACCAACCTCAAATTGAAGTTGTCTTCTATGCTGATCGGCTCTGCATTTATACTCCTGACTTGAATTCAACAATCGCTCCTTCACCTGGCGGTGAAGTTCTTTCATCGCCTCTGCGAAATCTTCTGCACTAGCGCTCCTAGTCGCAGTCTGTTCTAAATCCCTTAGTTTAGAAATTCCCCTAGGTTGCATGCCATAGATAACCTGAAATGGACTTTTCCCTGTGCTCTTGTTGACTGAGTCATTATACGCAAACTCTACCTGTGGTAATATGCTATCCCAGTAGTTGTGGTGCTCTATCACCAAGCTTCTCAGCAAGTCTCCTAGACTTTTGTTCACCACCTCTGTCTGTCCATCCATCTGAGGATGATAAGTTGAACTAAACAATAAGTTAGTTCCCAGCCTCTTCCATAAGGTCCTCTAAAAATGCCCTATGAATTTGGTGTCTCGATCCGAAACTATACTCCTCGGCAACCCATGAAGTCGAATGACCTCTTTGAAGAACAGATTGGCAATGTGAGTTGCATCACTGGTCTTTTGACATGGAATGAAGTGTGCCATTTTGGAAAATCTATCCACCACCACAAAGATTGAATCACAACCTCTTTGTGTTCTTGGCAACCCCAATACAAAATCCATGCTAATTGCATCCCATGACCTCTCTGGTATGGGAAATGGTTGATAGAATCCCGCATTCTGCTTCCTTCCCTTCGAATGCTGGCAAATTCTGCACCTGTCTACAAATCTCTTGACATCCTCTCACATTCCTGGACAAAAATATGACTCGTTCAAATTTGCGAACATCTTTTCATGACCAAAATGTCCTGCCAATCCTCCATTGTGTTTCTCCTTTAACAAGTTCTCCCTCATGGAGAATTTCGGAATACACAGTTGATTACCTTTGAACAACAATCCTTCCTGGATCATGTAGTCGGCCCATTGGCTTCTATCTCTGAGAACTGGATTCTTAGATGCTTCATACACCTCCTTGAAATCCTGATCATCTGCGAACATGTCCCGGAGGTCATCAAAACCCAATGTTTTGACTCTGAACTCCTGCAATGGCAAACACTTCCTGCTCAAAGCATCAACAACTTTGTTAGTAGTACCAGAAATATGTTTAATCACAAAAGTGAAATTCTGCATATACTCAACCCATTTGGCATGTTTCTGATTCAACTTCTCTTGTTGAGTCACAAACTGTAGTGCATGATTGTCACTGTGCAAGACAAATTCTTTCGGGATCAAGTAATGCCTCCATTTCTTCAATGCTTGTATGATAGCATAGAACTCCTTATCATAAGTGGAGTACTTCAATTTTGCTTCATTCAAATTCTCACTGAAATATGCTATCGGCCTGTCTTCTTGACTTAAGACTGCCCCTATTACAAATCCACTTGCATCGCATTTCACCTCAAATGTCTTCTGGAAATCCGGCAACACCAAAACTGGTTGTTCCGTAATCTTCCTTTTCAACAGATTAAAACTCTTTTCAGCCTCTGCCATCCAGTGAAAATATTTATGCCGCTTCTTCACTGTATCCATCATTGCTGCACTAATTCCACTGAAATTCCTGATGAACTTTCGGTAGACACTAGCCAATTCGTGAAAACTTCTCACCTCAAAGATATTCTTCGGTGATGGCCAATTCTTAATCACTTCCACCTTATCTGGATCCATCCTCAACTCATTTGTTGAAATAACAAACCCCAAGTAAATGAGCTCTGTCTTCATGAATGAGGAATTCTTCATATTAATCAATAGCTTCTCCTGTTGTAGTTTCTGCATCACCATAGCCAAATGCTTCAGATGCTCTGCCATTGTCTCGCTGAAAACTGGTATGTCATCCAAATACACAATGACAAATTTTCCGATGAACTCCCTCAGGACTTTGTTCATCAACCTCATGAAGGTACTCGACGCATTTGTTAAGCCAAACGGCATAACAAGCCATTCATACAACCCCTTGTTTGTTTTGAATGTTTTCTTCCATTCATCACCTTCTCTCATGCGGATTTGATGATAACTTCTTTTCAAATCAATCTTTGAAAAGTACTTTTCTCCACTCAAGAAATCCATCAGATCATCCATCCTCGGCAATGGAAATCTATACCTGATGGTTATCTTATTTATCTCCCTCGAGTCACTACACATCCTTCTAGCCTTCATCTTTCTTTAGACTGAGTATTGTTGGAACAACACATGGACTCAAGATTTCCCTGACCAAACCTTTGTCCAATAACTCCTGGACTTGCCTTTTAACCTCTTCATTCTCTTGCAGCGTCAACCTGTACGTGGCTTTGTTTGGAAAACTGGATCTTGGTATGAGGTCAATATGATGACTCACACTTCTCATCGGTGGCAATGAACGAGGTAGTTCGTCCACTACTATGTCAGCGAACTCTCCCAGTAGTTCCTGAATTTCTTCTGGTAAATCATCCACTCTCGTTCTAGTCAGAAAAATCTTTGGCTTTCTGACCGCAATGAACTGTGGATCCTCCTTCTTCTTAAACTTTGTTAGAAGTTCCTTCCCACTCATGAGAAGTACTATGTTTCTTACTTCCGGCTTCACCTCCTTATCCTTAATTGGAAGTAACATGTGTGTCCTCCCATTCTTCTCCAGGGTGTATGTGTTCATTCACCCATCATGAATCACATTCCTGTCATATTGCCATGGTCTACCCAACAATAGATGACAAACATCCATGGGAATGACATCACACAAGATTTTATCATTATATCCTCCTATCTTGAATTCAACCAAGCATTGTTTAGTGACAGTTACCTGGTGTCCTTTTTGTAGCCATGAAACTCTGTATGGGCTTGGATGATCAGTCATCTCCAGCTCCAGCTTCTCTACCATCTCCATAGATACGAGATTATCCATGCTACCACTGTCTACGATGATCTTGCATACCCTATCCTTGGTCTTGCAATCATTCTTGAAAAGTCTGGTCCTTTGGACTGAACTCTCTGCCTCTTTCTCAGGTGTCAAAAGGAATTTTTGCATCATCAACGATCTTTCGCCTTCATCGTCTTCTGCCTCAACATCCTGCCTTTGTGCTTCAATGATCTGAGCTTCTCCAATGTCCTTCTTTTTCTCTAGACACTTGTAAGACTTGTGCCCATTCTTTCCACATGTGAAGCATGTGATCACTCCACCTTTTCCTCTTCCACTGCCTCTAGTATGAGGAAAAGTGTTGTTGTCAGCATAATCTCCTCTCTGCTCAGTATGCTGCCCTCTCTGTTCAGCATATTTCCCTCTCTGTGAACTTCCACCTCTCTCTGTTTGAGTCTGAGGCTTCTTCCAATCTTCCCTGGGCTTCTGATATTTATTTTGGGCAACTGACTTGCCTCTGGGCTGGCTTCTACCTCTGCCCCTCTGACTCTTCTTTCAACTCAACTTCTCCTCTGCTTTTAGAGCCATATGATAAGCATCTTCCACCGTTCGGATGGTTACCATGCTCATCTCATTCTGGATATCATATCTCAGGCCATTCATATACCTGGCAACTTTTTCATCATCTGATGCAGGAGCATCTATGACTTCATCAAGCGAGCCAACGCGTGGAGTAAAGAACATACAACTGGACAACGCCAACACATCCATTTTTGAATTACTTTGAAAAGATTGTTGCGCCGTCATTTGAATGAAAGCATTCATATGAAGCGCACTTGTATTGTAATGTAGATAAGAAGGCATTTAATAGTTTTAATGCTGTTAGATAGGAATTAAGTGTAGATTAGATAGTTTTTCTTTCGAGAGGGAAAATGGAATATAGTCACCCTCCTTGGTATCATTGTAGGATCATCATTCTCATTCATATAGGAGCAAGAGAGAGAGCAGAGCAGAGAGAGCTTCTGAAGAATCCCATGTACAAACATTGAATTAATAGGAAAGCTTTGATTCAATTTCATGGATGTGTTTGATCTTTGTGTGTTGTTGATATTATGATGTTGCATACTTGCTTCTTTTTATCCTTATCTTCTATATGCTGCATATGTGATTTCATATCACGTTCGAAACCTGAGAGAATGAGGGAATAAGTTCCTATTGTTTCACTGTCCGAACCAGGAGATTCCTGCATAGAGTGCAGTCGAATTCCTCTGCATAGAGTGTGTTGAGGAGGTTCAATAGTGAAGCTCTTATTCTCGTCGACCAAAAAAAATCATGTTGGGTTATTCGAGCCATGCAGGAGAAGTGCAGGTCGGATTGAAGTCTCAGTAGTAAGCCTAAGAAAAGAAAGGTCGGGGTTGCTGTGACTGTGAAAGCACAGAACCTAGAAGACTTCAAGTACCATTGGGAGTGGTTGAAGGTTGAGCAAAGGGAGTGTGTGCAAACACTCTGAAGGAGTCCGAGTTGGTAAAATTTCAGGAGGGATAGTATCTTTGCTTCAGTTGCATTGGACGAAGCTGGTGAAGCGGAGAACTTTTCAAGAGGAAGAGAATCGACAACTTGAATTTTTTGTGGAGAGTCACGAAATCCTGCAGACTGTCAGACCCAAGAGGAGTTGGGAGGGGGTTAACTCGCAGGTGCACTAGAGAATCCGTTTTCCATCGAACATCGGCATATCAGGGTTGGTGAGTGCAAGAGTTGCATGCACATCGAAATCGTGAGTTGCGATTTCCTAATTTAATCGGAGCCTTCGATCATCGGAGGGACAGGTGGCACGAGATCCCGAGGAGTCGGGACTCGGCACGTCGGAATTTTTGAAGTTGAAGGGAGCACGGAGAAACAACGAAGCCCCGAGTTGTGATGGGTCCCACGGAGACGGAGCGGAGGACATCACGTGGCATCGCGCATCGGCGTTCGGGGTTTTGAAAGGTAAGTAAATCATCGCCTTTCATCGGCCGATTTCCCGATAGGGAAATCCCCGATACACAGAAATGTTGACCGTTGACATCGGGGATCTGGATTCGGAGTTTCAAATTGCACGGGAGGTGCACACAAGGTTCGCGAGTCCGCGAAACCCGATTCCCCGACTGGCGAAAGGGGGGATCGCAGAGAAGAGCACTGTGGGTAAAAGACTTCCGAGGGAGTCAGAAGAGTTTGTTAACTCTTCGGGCCACGTTGTTGAAGGTCCTGGCGAGAGCGATCATGCCGTAGAGGGTAGGTTGCGACCAAGTGGTATCAGAGCCCAGAAAGGGGTTCTCTTTGCTACGATAGTAGAGAGAAGCAGTAACAAAATTTTCCATGCCGCCCAGAAGAGAAAGGAAGTCACCTGATCATGAGGACAGGGATGCCCGAAGAAGGGGTAGGCCGGCAGGGAATCCAGAAATGGAACATCAAATACGAGATCTCAGGGCGAGACTCGAAGAGATGGAGACCACCCAGAGGCGTGGAGCTAGTACGACAGAGTTCAGCGATTCTGAGGTTGAAGAGGAAGCTGGACATGACCAAGAAGAGGTCACAGCGGAGGATGCCTCGATAGAGAGGTTGATCCGAGCCATTTCGAGGATGAGCTCAAAGACAAAGATGGGCATTCCCATCTATGAGGGAAGTCTAAACGCAGAAGAGTTGCTGGATTGGATCCGAGCACTCGATACCTACTTCGATTATGAAGACATCGAAGAGGACAAGAAGGTAAGGCATGCCGCCACGAAGCTGAAGGGACATGCAGCCTTATGGTGGGACGAGCTGCAGGAAGACAGGCATTCCAAAGGCAAACAAAAGATCAAGAGCTGGGATTAGATGATCGCCAAGATGAAGGCAAAGTTCATTCCGAGGGATTACCAGATCACTCTGTTCAGGCGCATGTAGAACCTAAGACAGAAGATGATGACGGTGAAAGAGTACACCGAGGAGTTTTACAGGCTCAACATTCGAGCTGGTCATTGGGAGAGTGATGATGAAAAGGTAGCAAGATACCTAAATGGGTTGAGGTATGATATTCAGGATGAGCTGAGCATGTTTACCATTCGCACAGTTGAGGATGCGTACCAGATGGCTCTAAAAGCCGAAGAGAAGCTGAACCGCAAGAAGGGACAACGAGGGCGAGGCAGAAGCCAGCCTAGAGGCAAAGTCGTTGCCCAAGAGAGAACTCAAAAGCCTAAGGAGGATTGGAAGAGGCCTCAGGGAAAAGCTGAAAGAGGTGGAACCTCACAACAGAGGCAGCAAATTGCTGAGTCGAGGAGACAACAAACAGATCAGCAAGGAGATTACACTGATGCCAATACATTTCCTCGTACCCGAGGTAGAGGAAGAGGCAGAGGAGGAGTTATCACATGTTTTACGTGTGGTAAAGACGGACACAAAGCCGTGGACTGTCCAGATAGGAAGATGGATAGAGGAAAAGCTCACGTCGCTAAAGCGCAGAGGCATGACATGGAGGATGAAGACACTGGAAGTGGGAAGTCACTGACAGTGCACAAGGTCCTTTTGAAACCTGAGAAAGAGGTGGAGGACACAGCTCAAAGATGCAGACTGTTCAGAACGACTTGCAAGACCAAGGGTTGGAAATGCAAGGTCATAGTGGACAGTGGGAGCACCGACAATCTCGTTTCGACCGAGATGGCGGAGAAACTGGAGCTGAAAACGAACAAACACCCGAGTCCATACAAAGTGACATGGCTGCAGAAAGGACACCAGGTATGTGTTACAAACCAATGCTTGGTCAATTTTAAAATGGGTGAATATAGGGATGAAATTTTGTGTGATGTCATTCCCATGGATGTTTGTGATGTATTATTGGGGAGACCATGGAAGTTTGACAGAAATGTTGTTCATGATGGGAGAATGAACACATATACCTTGGAGAAAGATGGGAAAACACATACATTGCTTCCCGGGAAGGATAAGAAGGTGGAGCCGGAAGTAACCAGCACGATACTTCTCATGAGTGGGAAAGAGCTTCTCACAGAACTAGAGAAGGATGAAGATCCACAATTCTTTGTTGTCAGGAAGCCGAAAATTGTCCTGACAAGCACAAGAGTGGACGACTTGCCAGAGGAGATTCAGGAACTGCTGGGAGAGTTCGCTGATATCATCATGTATGAACTACCTCATTCGTTGCCACCGATGCGGAGTGTGAGTCACCACATTGACCTCATACCCAGAGAAAGTTTGCCAAATAAGGCAGCGTACAGGTTGACACCTCAGGAGAACGAGGAGGTCAAAAGGAAGGTACAGGATCTGCAGGATAAGGGACTAGTGAGAGAGAGTCTTAGTCCATGTGTTGTTCCGACAGTACTGAGTCCGAAGAAGGATGGAGGTTGGAGAATGTGTACAGACTCCAGGGTGATAAATAAAATTACCATCAGGTACAGGTTTCCACTGTTGAGAATGGACAACTTGATGGATTGCTTGAGCGGGGCAAATTATTTTTCAAAGATAGATCTCAAGAGCAGATATCATCAGATCCAGATGAGAGAGGGAGATGAGTGGAAAACAACATTCAAAACAAATGAGGGTTTGTATGAATGGCTGGTCATGCCATTTGGTTTGACAAATGCGCCAAGCACATTTATGCAACTGATGAATGAAGTCCTGCGGGAATTCATTGGCAAATTTTTGGTCGTCTACTTGGACGACATATTGATTTTCAGCAAGACGAAGGCTGAACATGTGAGGCATTTGGCCACTGTGATGAGAAGATTACAGCAGGAAAAGCTGCTGATCAATTTGAAGAAGTGTTCCTTCATGCCGATAGAACTCATTTATCTGGGCTTTGTAATCTCGGCAAATGAATTGAAGATGGATCCTGAGAAGGTGAACGTAATCAGGAATTGGCCATCGCCAAGGAATGTTTTTGAGGTAAGGAGCTTTCACAGTTTGGCAAGCTTCTACAGAAAATTCATTCAGAATTTTAGTGGAATCAGTGCCGCAATGATGGACACTGTGAAAAAGAGGCATAAAGTTTTTCATTGGACAGCCGAGGCTGAGAGGAGCTTCAATCTGTTGAAGCGGAAGATTACTGAGCAACCAATTCTGGTGCTGCCGGATTTTCATAAGACCTTCCAAGTGAAGTGTGATGCTAGTGGATATGTTGTTGGCGGGGTCTTGAGTCAGGATGACAGACCTGTTTCATATTACAGCAAGAAGCTGGACGATGGAAAATTGAAGTACTCCACGTACGATAAAGAGTTCTATGCCATCATTTAGGCATTGAAGAAGTGGAGGCATTACTTGATACCCAAGGAATTCATTTTGTACAGCGATAATCACGCATTGCAATTCGTGAGTCAACAGGAGAAGCTGAATCAAAAGCATGCAAAGTGGGTAGAGTACATGCAGAATTTCACATTCATGATCAAGCACATTTCGAGGACTGTGAACAAGGTGGCCGATGCCTTGAGCAAAAAAAGTTTATTGCTGTAGGAGTTCAGAGTCAAAACCTTGGGTTTTGAAAATTTAAAGGATATGTATGCAGGTGATGCAGACTTTGGCGAGGCATACGAGGCAGCCGAGAACCCAGTTCTCAGGGATCAAAGTCCTTGGATAGACTACTTGATCCAGGATGGATTGTTGTTTCGGGGCAATCAATTGTGCATTCCAGATTGCTCTATGAGAGAGAATTTGGTGAAGGAGAAGCATAGCGGTGGATTAGAAGGTCATTTCGGACATGACAAAACATTCGCCAAGTTGAGCGAATCATATTATTGGCCGGGCATGCACGCAAATGTTAAATGGTTTGTTGACAGGTGCCGGATATGTCAACATGCAAAAGGCCGAAAGCAGAACACAGGGTTCTATCAGCCATTTCCCATACCCGAGAGGCCATGGGAAGCCACTAGCATGGACTTTGTGTTGGGTTTACCGAGAACACAGTGAGGAGTTGATTCCATTTTTGTAGTGGTGGACAGGTTTTCGAAGATGGCACATTTCATTCCGTGTCATAAGACCAGAGATGCAACCCACATCGCGAACTTGTTTTTTAAAGAGATCGTGCGATTGCATGGATTGCCGAGAAGCATAGTCTCGGACAGGGATACCAAGTTCATAGGTCATTTCTGGAGGATGCTATGGAAGAAGCTAGGGACTGACTTGGCATTCAGTTCTTCTTACCATTCGCAGACAGATGGATAGACTAAAGTAGTCAATAGAAGCTTGGGGGATCTGTTGAGAAGCCTGGTGACTGAGCATCACAGCAGTTGGGATCAGATCCTACCATAGGCAGAATTTGCGTACAACGATTTAGTGAATCAGAGTACAGGTAAGAGCCCATTTCAAATTTTGAATGGGACACAACCAAGAGGATTTTCTGAGCTCAGGGAGTCAGAACAGACTGAAACTAGCAGCGCGAGAGCTGAGGAATTCGCTGAAGCAATGCAAGAACTTCACGCACAGGTGAAGCAGCGATTGCAGAAATCGAATCAGGAATATAAGCGCAGAGACGATCATAGAAAGAGGCAGCTTCGGTTTGAGGTTGGAGACATGGTTATGGCGGACTTGAGAAGAGAAAGGTTCCCAAGGGGAACATACAACAAGCTCAAGATGAAGAAAATTGGGTCGTGTAGAGTCCTGAAGAAATTCGGGGAGAATGCATATGAACTTGAGTTGCTAGAGGGCATCCGGATATCCCCGATATTTAATGTCTCAGACTTATACCGATACAACGCTGAAGATGCAGGAGCTGGAAGTGTTGAGGAACCAGTAATCCAATGGCAGAAGCAATTGGCAGTTGCGCAAAATCCTCAGATGGAGTGCATACTGGACAAGAGAGTAGGCAGGAAGACTAGGAGAAAGCAGTATTTTGAGTACCTAGTGAAATGGAGGAACCACCCAGTGGAGGATGCCAGCTGGGAAACAGAGGCAGTGATATAGAAGCATGGGCATAGTGTGCGGGAGCTCATGGACAGGAGCCCATGAAATCTTTTGAGATGAGGAGTATGATGCAGGAGCATCTACGACTTCATCAAGCGAGCCAACGCGTGGAGTAAAGAACATACAGCTGGACAACGCCAGCACATCCATTTTTGAATTACTTTGAAAAGATTGTTGCGTCGTCATTTGAATGAAAGCATTCATATGAAGCGCACTTGTATTGTAATGTAGATAAGAAGGCATTTAATAGTTTTAATGCTGTTAGATAGGAATTAACTGTAGATTAGACAGTTTTGCTTTCGAGAGGGAAAACGGAATATAGGCACCCTCCTTGGTATCATTGTAGGATCATCATTCTCATTCATACAGGAGAAAGAGAGAGAGTAGAGCAGAGAGAGCTTGTGAAGAAGCCCATGTACAGACATTGAATTAATAGGAAAGCTTTGATTCAATTTCATGGATGTGTTTGATCTCTGTGTGTTGTTGATATTATGTTGTTGCATACTTGCTTCTTTTTATGCTTATCTTCTATATGCTGCATATGTGATTGCATATCAGGTTCAAAACCTGAGAGAATGAGGGAATAAGTTCCTATTGTTTCACTGTCCGAACCAGGAGATTCCTGCATAGAGTGCAGTCGAATTCCTCCGCATAGAGTGCGTTGAGGAGGTTCAATAGTGAAGCTCTTATTCTCGTCGACCAAAAAAAATCGTGTTGGTTTATTCGAGCCATGCAGGAGAAGTGCAGTTTGGATTGAAGTCTCAGTAGCAATCCTGAGAAAAGAAAGGTTGGGGTTGCTGTGACTGTGAAAGCAAAGAACCTAGAAGACTTCAAGTACTGTTGGGAGTGGTTGAAGGTTGAGCACAGGGAGTGTGCACAAACACTCTGAAGGAGTCTGAGTTGGTAAAATCTCAGGAGGGATAGTATCTTTGCTTCAGTTGCACAGGACGAAGCTGGTGAAGCAGAGAACTCTTCAAGAGGAAGAGAATCGACGACTTGAATTTGTTGTGGAGAGTCACGAAATCCTGCAGACTGTTAGACCCAAGAGGAGTTGCGAGGGGGTTAACTCACAAGTGCACTAGAGAATCCGTTTGCCATCGAACATCGGCATATCGGGGTTGGTGAGTGCAAGAGTTGCATGCACGTCGAAATCGCGAGTTGTGATTTCCCGATTTAATCGGAGTCGTCGATCATTGGAGGGACAGGTGGCACGAGATCCCGAGGAGTCGGGACTCGACACATCGGCGTTTTTGAAGTCGAAGGGAGCACGGAGAAACAACGAAGCCCTGAGTTGCGACAGGTCCCATGGAGATGGAGCGGAGGACAACACGTGGCATCACGCATCGACGTTCGGGGTTTTGAAAGGTAAGTAAATCGCCACCTTTCATCGGCCAATTTCCTGATAGGGAAATCCACGATACACAGAAGTGTTGACCGTTGACATCGGGATCGGGATTCGGAGTTTCAAATTGCACGGGAGGTGCACACAAGGTTCACGAGTCCGCGAAACCCGATTCCCCGACTGGCGAAAGGGGGGATCGTAGAGAAGAGCACTGTGGGTAAAAGACTTCCGAGGGAGTCAGAAGAGTTTGTTAACTCTTCGGGCCGCATTGTTGAAGGTCCTGGCGAGAGCGATCGTGTCGTAGAGGGCAAGTTGCGACAATCATCGCTCTCCTAATGACCTACCCTAATGTTCAGTTTATAGAATTCCTCAGTGTATTCTTTCACTGTCATCAACTTCTGTCTCAAGTTCTACATTCTCCTGAACAAAGTAGTTTGATAATCCCTCGAGATGAATTTTTCTTTCAGCTTTGCAATCATCCTATCCCAGTTCTTGATCTTCTGCTTGCCCTTGCAGCGTCTGTTATCTTGTAGCTCATCCCACCACCATGCTGCATGTCCCTTCAATCTAGTGACAACATGCTTGACTTTCTTGTTCTCTTCGACATCTTCGTAGTCAAAGTAAGTGTCTAGAGCTCTAATCCAGTCTAGAAGCTCCTCCGCATCCAAGTTTCCTTCGTAAATTGGAATGCCCATCTTTGATCTTACAACCATCCTTGCAATAGCTTTGATCAAATGTTCATTTGATGCATCTTCAGCTGCAACTTCTTCTTCTTGTTCAACCTCAATCTTGCTTTTAGAATCACTGAGATCCCCTGCACTGGCTGTGCGTCTTTGCGCTGTCTCCATGTCTTCGAGTCTAGCTCAGAGATCACGCATCTGTCTCTCCATGACCGGATCAGTCATCTGCATGCCTCTTCTCCACAACATTTCCCTATCCTCTGGATCGGGTGACAGTCTATCTCTCCTGGATGACATGGTGAATTCTCTTTCTCTGCTATAGAAAGCAAAGAATCTTTTTGTGCTCTGATACCACTTGATGCCAATGCCCTTCCTACATAGCCCGCAGGTCGGAAGGTCGACATCAGCTCACAGGATCTTATCTTTCCCCTTGGCCCGAAGAACTCTAATGCTCTTCTATTTCCCTATCGGGAAATATGCACCCACAGAAATCTTCGTGGGATCCCCCTTTCTTTACAAATCGGGAGATCGGACTTCGCGACTTCGCGAATCGAAAGGTCAAGTGTTCGATTCTCGAACCCCCGAACCCCGATACAAGTCAACACTGACCTTTTCCTTTACTTTGTCGGGACTTCTCCTATCACGATTTTGGTACTCTTGATGTTGACCAACTCGGTTCTCCGACCCCTAAGTCCTGATACACCGAAACTCTGATGCGCTCATGAGTTTGACCTTTCAGCACCTTCACTCCATCAACATTTCGGAGTTCGCAATATCGCGAATCCTGATGCTATTGTCTCGGGACTTCTCACCATGAAACTCTGATAACTTGTGCCACCTGTCTGCCCCTCTGATCCTTGTGGCCCCATACAAATATTTGGCTGTCGGGATATCATGGTTCATGATATCACGATCCTTGTTGCTATATTCACGGGACTTCAACCCCCGATACACGATTCCACATGCAAATCCGAAGGTCCTTGTGACTTGGATCAATGGCTCTGCCCCTCCTGAGCTTTTAACCTCTCAGGAATACCTGAAGTATCTCCCTTGCACCTCCTTGAGATCTGACGATGCATGAGATATCACAAATTCTCCTTGGAGAACTCTAACCGTTCGTCCGTCTTTGGCAATTTTCTGCAAATGCCCAAGTGTTCCTCCGCGGAACTCATCCGCCTACGTGCAAACTTACAATGTCTGTTTAAACACTTCATGACACAACTCCCTGTGCTTCTCTTGGCAATTTCTCGAAGGTTCTATACCTCCTGATCTTTTTCCACGGCTCCAAGTTCTCAGAAAGAAGCCTCTTGCTCAAACTCCTTGCGGCAACCTTCAAACACTTCAAATGCTTGAACCCTTTCAACTCTGCGCACACCTACATCAGCAGTCTCTCGACGATTCACTTGGGTTCGCAACCCTGAGACTTTTACCTATCCTACGCACTCCTTGCACGACTCATGTGCCTTTCTGCACTTTTGAGAGAATGAGAACAAAAGTTAAACTACCTGAGCCCTTTGTCAACGCACTCCTTGCGGACACTTCGAGTGCACTCCTTGCAGGAACTCTAGCTCAGATAGAGAAACAATTGAAACTCATTCCTTCTTTCCTTCAGATTTCAAACTCAAACATGAAATCATATACACAGAATATAAAGCAAATGTATAACAGGAAGCAAACATTCATGAGCATATCATTCAACATACATGCATAGAGAACAAACACGATGCCATGAATTTGAATCAAAGATTTCTTCTATTAATCCAAATATCTGTACATGGGTGTTCTTACACAGTTCTCTGCATGCTCTCTTGCTCTTCTCTAGCAATGCTCATAATGTTGCAATGCACAATGAGGGTGTCTATATCCCGTTTCCCTCTTGCGCTCTAAAACTATCCAATCTAGAATTAAATTCTATCTACCTGCATTAACTACTTTAAATGTCTGCTACCTACTAAGGACGAGAGCTAAAGGCTCAAGGTCCGATTACAATATACAAGTGCGCTTCATTAAATTTCCATATTTATGTTCGCACATCAAATCCAAGGTAATTTCAAAATTTGTGTTGGCTTATCCAGCTATCTTTCGCTGCCGCGCTGCCGCGCTGGCTCGCTTGATGTGTTGGTGATGCTCCTACATCAGTTAATCAGGATGACATTCACTCATAGGTGTGTACCTATGGTAAAAGATCCTAGTGTCGTATGTGTCCTAGTCATGGTGATTTGAAAATGAATGATAAAGACTCAAGATGCTATATTATATTACATGCAGACCCAAAGTGAGTCTAATATTAGAGAGAGTTAATTGGCTTAGAGGGAGAGTCACAAAAGGAGTTTCTCCTCAGTTTAGGTGGGAGAGATATGTTTCCCAATACTGACATACAAGTGCCATGAGTCTAGGATGAAGTTTTTATACTTCAAATACAAGCTTGGAATGTTGCAGAATGTCTCTCTCGTTGAGAGGGAGTGTTGATGTTTGGACAACATTGGGAAGACATTCTCTTAGAACAATAATTAATAATATATTTATTGATTATTAAATATCATATATAATAAGTAAATGATAATAATAAATAGTTATTGATTATTCAAGGGATGTATCCTTTCATGGATGGTCACCATATGCTCCCTATATATGAAACACTCATCATTGTAATAATATATATCGATCTTATCTCATATGAATAAAAACAACATCATATGCAAATTCAAATTACTACTTTATCTCAAGAATTAATTCTTTCTCATAAGCACTAAAGAACTAATTATCTCTCAACACATTATAAATAAGAGATGAAGATAACCTTTTACATGATTTGTGAGAAAATGTATCTAAAATACTTGATAATTAAAAAATGTTTTCTCACATTCACATACCTTCCATTTAATAAGATAGTAAATCATGATGCCTACATATTAATATAAGTGATACTTTCTTTTTATATAAATATTTAATATGATATTCCAATTTCAGGCTGTCTATCGGTCAACCCTATCATCAAATCAATCACTCCAATATTCAAATCCTCCACACGACAAAACACACTTTGTTTGTTTTGTGAACAAATGAATAAATACATGTCATGCTTCAACACTTCAGTCGCACATTTCAGCCACACCAGTTTTCACACACCTCTAATATCCACTTATTTTCTCTACTTTCATGTCCAACCAACACAATTTCACGCATTCTTCACAGTACATGCAACAAACTCACTCCAAACCACATAGACTTCACGCTTGTTGATCAAACATTTTGAACATATAGATTTTCCTCTCTTTGTAATAATAAACAAAAAATGATATCATAAGAAGAAATTTTTTAATGATCATTACTTCATGGCATAGCCCTCAGTCTCAACTTTGTAATGCATTTTACAAATCAAAATTTGAGTCTATATTGCCAAGATACTCATAATTGTTTCCAAGAAGTCTGACAAAGACATTGCAAGAAAACCTTCAAAGAATGAATTTTTTCTAAGTGTCCTGCCCCTTTTCCCCTCCCCTCTTCTTCCATGTGCAACACTTAGTCATTTTTATGCTTAGATTTCCCCCTCCTTTAACCTCCTCCAACAATTTCCATCTCCTCTTTATCTCCATACTTAATCATTTTCCCATTCCTCACACAGATAATTATCTGATTATTCTCCATCCATCTCCATACTTCACCATTTTTACAACTTCCCCTCTTATCCCTTCTATTCTCATCTCATACTCAGTCATTTTTTTCTTTCCACTCTACTTTCCTTCCTTAATACTCTTCTTACTCTACTCTCCATACTTAGACATTTTTCCAATATTCCACACCATTTCCATACTTAACATATTCCATACCTATCCATTTCTATACTAATCCCTTTTCCATTTTCATTTCCACATTCATTTCATAATTTTCCATTTTCCATTTTCCATTTTCTATTTCCCTTTCTTATTTCCCTTTTCCCTTTTTCTTTTCCATAATCACATAACTCATTCCATATTTATTTCCATATTTCATGTAATTCCTCCCCAACACTTAGTCAAATTATTTATGGCACGTGGAAGCGAGGTTGAAATATCCCTTAATGACATGTGGTAGTGACGTGGATGTACCCATGGGTGACACATGGATGGACACAAATTACTAGATAATGGCATGTCAGGTGACTAGGTCATGGTTTTATGTGACATGTGAGACATTTACAGGTTGATTGGGTGATGCTTGTCAGGAAATTAAAGACACTTCCACACTAATCCTAGTAGAAGAGAAGAAGAATTTAATCAAGATGAAAAATGACACAATCAATCACACAGTACACCGATATTTTACCCTGGAAACCTTTAACCAAAAAAACCAACATTCCTTTGAGAATTCTACTCTCTTATTGTCTTATTAAATTAGAATAAAAGGTTACATGTCTAACCTTGGTCCACACCTAAGACACAATTGACATCATACCCTATTGCACATGCAAGAACAACCCTATAGCCAATTCAGAATACATACATGATGGGCTCTTAAATTTGATTCTTTCTTCCACCTTATTTCAATATTATGTCATCCCATTTAACCATAAACCATCATTTTAATTTAAAAATGTTGGTATTTTATTTAAATCCCTTGATTAAAAGAAATAAAAGTAAATGATGTGAATTCATTCTTAATTTATTATTTTTAGTGTATTTTATATGGTTTTATAAATGATAAAATAATTCATGATATTGTTGGAGATAGGTGTTTCCATACATTGGATCAGGATCAAATGGATTGAGATTCGAACACTCATTTTGGCACTCATTTCCATATTTTTTCACAAGAGAGCCAACTCAAAATTACATATCAGATGAATATGATCATTCATTCGGTAGCCCAAAATTATATCAGACAAATCCAAACCTTCTTATGTCCCTTATTATGAAACTCAGAGAGCAACAGATTTGGTCGTTAGCATACTTGCAGGCATTTTTGGGAAAAACTAAAACATGGATTTTTTACCCATTATCGCCCTCTTGCTATGTCTCATATTGTACTTCAATTTAGATAGTTAAATATAGTTCCTATATTCGTGCTACAATTTTAAGACTCATTTCTTATTAATAGAAGAATTAAATGATTTTCTGGTTTTCAGAGAGAGTCGACCCTTTCAGTGGTCGACCTCTCAAGATCTATATATACTTGATCTCACTAGCATGATATGCTAGACCTAGAGAAACAATTTAAGAACTCTATGTAAAACTTGACTCTGTTATTCATTTTAATGCAAATTTACAAATTAAGTTGATTTTGTGATCAATTCGTGCACTAGAGTACCACAACTATTTGGGGGGCCCACCACTAGTCTGTGTGTCTCATTTATTTGTTTATTTAGATTTCTAACCTCTCTTTTACATGAGTTGTTCTAATTTCTCTTTACAATCATTCTCTTATAATTTCTCTATGTAATCCATTTCCTTATAACTTTTCTAATTTCCCTTTATTGTTCTAATCTCTTCTTGCAGTCATTTTCTTATAATCTCCTTTGTGTATGTTTAGCTACAGTAATCACTCTTTTTAATTGTAACTTCACGATATGTATTCAATTGAATTTTAACACCATGTTGTAAATATAAATATTCTTTGTAATTGGAGCAGTAGGAACTGAGCATGTTTATTTAGAAGTTGTTCATGACTAGTTAAAGTAGATTAAATTAGCCCCTGCAATACTGTGTAATCACTATACCTCTGTGAATATATTTCCATTTCAAGTATGCCATCATAATTTCTGACTTTAAATCCTTTTTCGGTATTTATTTCATTAGTCTAACTAGTTATAAGAACATGTGATTCGTATATTGATATTCCTTGAATGACAAAGTTTTCAATAGATTGTTTTGTATCTACTTTACATTTTTCTGTAGAAATCAATGTTCTAATATGAATTGATTAAATGAATCAAAGAGTTATATTTCCAAGTAAAAAGAGTAATTAGGATAGTAATCTTTCATTCCTAGGCTCATCTTTTGCATAATATATTCTTGCACTAGTTTCTTATTTCGGCACCGGTTTTCAATTTTTCCCTTATACTAGTTTCCGCATCTTAATTTTCTCACATTTTAAATCGCAAATAGATTTAAATCATGAATGGATAGATTAATGACCTAATTCATGAGATATGGTCACTCCATATCGCCTAGGTGACAAATTTTTCTAGTTTGTTTAATGTCTTTATTATTTGAGTGTGTGGTCGGCATTAGATTAGACTGCTAGATTAGAGATCTAGAATTGCAAATACAATGATAAAACCTCGAAATTTATGAGCCCCGGGTTGAATATTTAATGTCAAAATAGATAGCATATATTTCACTCGACATTTTTTGGCATCGTTGTCGGGGAGGTGCTAAAGGGATTAGAGCGTAGGTAGGTAGGTTGCCTTTAATTACACAACAAGGGGGAGGAGAAACTTTAAGACAAGAGGTGAGAACCTGCAGATCCATTTTAATAGGTTTCTCCAAAGCCTTGTTGTTCCCTTTCCAGAAGAGTGTTTATGTTTTCTGCAAGTTTGTTTATTAGTGTGTTTACTTTCTTGCAATTTTATTTCCTGCAAGCATGTTTATTTTCCTACAAAAGTGTGTTTCATCTTTCTTGTAAGGTGTGTTTACTTTCCCACAATTTTTTTTCCTTCAAGTGTCCTTATTTTACTGCAAGTGTGTTTTCTTTTATTTCTTTTACACAAGTTTTATTTCTTTCATGCAAGTGTGCTTCCCTTTTGTAAAGTGTGTTTATTTTTTTCTGTCGATGTGTTTACTTTCATACATGTGTGAGTTTGATTTTGTTCCTACAATCGTGTTTTGTTTTACGCTTTGATTTCTTTCCTTCAAGTGTTATTTATTTTATGCAAGTGTGGTGTGTTTGGTTTGTGCAAATCTACTTTAAGTACGTATTTCATTTTTTAGGTAGTTTTGATTAAAATATTAAAAAATATAATAATAAAACATTTTGGGTATTGTAAGAACCCAAAACACTAACCCATGTGTGAATCCACCCATCAAATAGCAGAATGGATTCAAAGGTGACCATTAGTTTGGAAGAAATTTCTCAAATCCTAGCAACAATTGGAATTTCTTATTTTCAAGAAGAACAAATATTGAAAATAGTCATGAACTTATCTTTATATACTTCAAAAACCAATCATCTAGAAGAAGAGGATCTACATGGAACAATGAAGGAGGGAATATATATTACTGTTGATGAATATCGAGATTACATCAAAGTTTGGTTTCAAGAGGTCATCATGTTGCAATACCATTCTCTTCTACAACAACTTCTAATGCCAAAACAAGTAGGTTGGTTGGTTCTTCATATCTTGGTAATCCCTGCAGTTACTTTTTCGTATTTGGATATGGGTATGTTTCTTATTCTACTTCGTACATGATTACATTGGAAAGGTTCTTACACTTGAATAAACATTTTCCTTTCTTTTTAGGTAGAGTAGGATAATGAATAAAATTTGCATCATGTTAGTTTAGTATCAAGTTAATGCAACATCTCTTTGGGTTTTATTTTTCAATAAAGGATCTAAGATGAAGATAGCATTGATAATTTAATACTAGAAACCAAAAAAAATATGGATCTTTATTTCCCTTATTACATGCATATTTCAGACCATTAATAACAACAATAGAATGAATTCCAATGTTTAAAGCACTATGAGGATTTAATAAAACCTTAAGGTCTTCATAATAATACCCCATGGTAACTTGTACATCCCAAGAGTTGTACCAAATCTATTTATTCAATCATCTTTACCAAATAGTAGAATGAGAGTGAATGAAACTTCTACTTATGAGGGAACACTACTATAATATTATATGAAGAAGATAGACTTAGGGAATAGAGACATCTTTAAGTCATTCTCTTATGGCCTCATCCACTACACATTAATTAAGTTTGACAATGATATGTCCTTGAAATAATATAAATGCATAAGTCTATTTTTCATACGAACAATCTTTTATGGGAAATTTAAAGAGTTTCCTCCAACCCATATACCATCCCATTTCATAAAAAAGTTTTCAAATTTTCCTCCCCATATCATTGCGAAAGCAATACATACATACAATTCTTAAGGGTGGTGGTAAAGGATGCAATATGGGTGTAATAGGCTAACCCGCTGGGATACTGTGTAGGTCTGCTGGTTGTGGGTATTGACCTGTGATATGACTAGGAAAACCTATCAGGATACTGAACTGGGTTGATGGAAATGGGTCATTATTCCTAGAAGAGGATATTTCTTAGATATCAAAGTTACCCCATCAGGGTACTACACAGGATTTTTGGAAATGGATTTTGACTTTGATGTCTTTTACTATGCTTAATCTATATTTGTCTATATGAACGACATACTTGTGTAAATCCTTAAGAAGAAGCATGCATGGTTGAACAAAAGGGATAGTTAAATATCATCTAATTCCCATTTGAGAATGTCCATAAGATGATCTTAAGACCCTTTCCTTTAATTAATACTATATCTAGGATGTCACTATCCATGAAGTGGGACCCATAAGTGTAACGGTTTAATGAACTCAAATGCAAACTTTATCAATATTACTTGAATGAAAGTAAGCCTTCAAAAATAAGATAGGGATGGTTGGTTTTCTATGATTTTTTCCATGTATTAAAGACCATTTATACCCTCATGTTTTCTTGTTTAAGGAAAAAATCCCCTATCATAACTTATATGGTCCTCGCAAGCATACACTGTTACTAGTTGATAAGATTGTATGCATGGGATATTTCAATTCCAAAATTTATAATTGTTTTGGTTTTATCATTCCATAACATTAATAATTATAGAATTAATACTTATTTTTCTAATTTCTATTTTTTTTATAATAATGTTGGATTCCTTCTATTGAATATTTCCTACAGTTGTTGTTGAAAATACAAAGTTTTTGAAATGAATAAAATGCCAGTTCCAATTTGTTCATGGCACAAGGATGTGACATATCTTCGGTCTGGGAGCTTGATGGGATTTTAAATTTGATTCTTTTTTCCACCTTATTTCACTATTATGTCATCACATTTAACCATAAACCATCACATTTACTTTAAAAATGTTGGTCTTTTATTTAAATCCTTTGATTAAAATAAATAAAAGTAAATGATGTGAATTTATGCTTAATTTATTATTCTTAGTGTATTTTATATGGTTTTATTAATGATAAACTAATTATTGATATTGTGGGAGATAAGTGTTTCCATACATTGGATCAGGATCAAATGGCTTGAGATTATAACACTCATTCCCATATTTTTACACAAGAGAGCTAGCTCGAAATTACATATCAGGCGAATCCATCCCTTCATTCGGTAGCCTGAATTTATATCAGGCATATTTGGACCTCTATACAGAACTCAAAGTGCAACAGATTTGGCCATTAGCATACTTGCGGGAATTTTCAGGAAAAAGTAGAACATGGTTTTTTTACCCATTATCACCCTCTTTCTATGTCTCCTATTGTATTTCAATTTATAGAGTTAAATATACATCCTATATTCGAGCTATGATTTTACGAATCATTGTCTGTTAATATAAAATTTAAATGACTTTTTGGTTTTGAGAGAGAGTCGACCCTTTCAATGGTCGACCTCTCATAATCTATATATACTTGAGCTTTATAGTATGATAAGATAGACCTAGTGAAACAGTTAAGAAATCTATGTAAAACTTGGCGTTATTATTCATTTTAATGTAAATTTATAAATTAAGTTGAGTTTGTGATCAATATGTGAGCTGGAGTACCACAATTGCTCGGAGGGTCCACCAATAGTCTGTGTGTCTCATTTCTTTGTTTATTTAGATTTCTAACCTCTCTTTTACTTGATTTTTTCTAATTTATCTTTACATCCATTCTCTTATAATTTATCTGTATAATCCATTTCCTTATAACTGTTCTATTTTCCTTTTACTGTTCTAATCTCTTTTTGCAGAAATTTTCTTATAATCTCCTTTATGTATTTTCATCTGTAGTAATCATTGTTTTTAATTGTCACTTCATTGTATGTATTAACTTGATTTATTCACACCATGGTGTAAATATAAATCTTCTTTGTAATTAGAGCACGAGTAGCTGAGCATGTTTATTAAAAAGTTGTTCATGACCAGTTAAAGTAGATTAAATTAACCCATGAAGTACTTTGTAATCACTATACCTCTGTGAATATATTTCTAGTTCAAGTATGAAAACATAATTTATGACTTTAAATCCTTTTTTGGTAATTAGTTCGTTAGTCTAGTTGGTTATAAGAACATGTGTTTAGTATATTGATATTCCTTCAATGAAATTTTTTTCAATAGATTGTTTTGTTTCTACTTTGCATTTTTATGTAGAAATCAATGTTCTAATCCGAATTGAGTAAATGAATCACAATGTTATATTTCCAAGTAAAAGGAATAATTAGAATAGTTATCTTGCATGCCTAGGCTCATCTTTTGCATAATAGATTCTTCCACTAGTTTGTTATTCTGGTAACGGTTTTCAATTTTTCCCTTATACTAGTTTGCACATCTTAGTTTTCTCACATTTTAAATTGCCAATAGCTTTAAATCACCAATTGATAGATTAATGACCTAATTCATGAGATATGGTCATTCCATGTCGGGTTTCTTCCCTAGGTGACAAATTGTTCTAGTTTGTTTAATCTTTTTGTTATTTGAGTGCATTGTTGACATTAGATTAGGTTGCTAGATTAGAGATCTAGACCTGCACATATAGTGCCAGAACCTCGAAGCTTACGAGCCCCGGATTGACAATTGAATGTCGAAATAGATAACATATATTTCACTCGACAATACGCATGACCAGAAACCTATAGTTCCACATACATTAACTTGCAAAAGTGCATTAAATGATTACCTTACAAAAACATCCTTTACGTCCTTACAACACACCTCTTTATAATATTTACAACAAGAAAAACCATAAATATTGGCACGCAACAACGATTATATATCCATGCATATCATTGGATAAAAATATCGCAGATCTTAGGATTTTGTTCCAGTCAAATCCAAGTCATTTTTATCAGTCGAATATCAATCATCGTTCACTCAATTTCTAGTTGAATGTATCACACCCGCACTTCAACCTCTTTTCAGTTGACTTGACATCTATATATTTGAATTTGACTTTACCTGGTTGAATCCCTCAACCTTTGACTTGTTGTCGGTCTACCTTAACTTTGACCTTCTGTCGATGTTGTCGATCTACCTCAACTTCGATCGTGAGTCGATTCACCTCGACTAGACTTTCACTTCAAATAATATAACAACCCAACATTCTCCCACTTGTATTCTTTGTTGAAATAAGAGATTCCTGAACTTTTGCTCATAGACCCAAGGTAGTGATTCCCATTACCTCTCTCCACCAACAGAACTTCACATCACTCACATACTTGGTCAACGATTTTTCTATGTTTTCCAATGTGTCTACTTCTTCCAGTAACACCTTGTTACTTTCCACCATGTGGTGCAGACCCCCCTTCTCTCATAAGGGCTACACAACCTCTTGGTCAGGATCTTCAGTTTAAAATTCGAACGACTCCCTGATACCTTGTTGGTCTTGTGTTGTATTAGACACAGGTCCTCTCGCTCCCTACGCAGGCTCCACGATACCCACGACCTTCGCTTTCACGTCCTCCGAAATATCAGAGTGGTAGTTATCACCTTTCCTCTCGGCCCCTTATTAGATGTGACCTTGGGTGATGAACTCGTGATTATGGGTGCAGTCACAAGTGTTTTGAGGCCAAACTACTTTTGGGTCCGCAATCCTCCTCAAGCCTCCTCATGTCTCCCTGGAGAAACCACAGTATGTAATAATAAAGAGATTAAACAAACTAGAAAAATCATACTGTCAACATTAGATATACCTGATGCTAATCATGTTATTGATTGGAATGTGATTTAGGTGGAGCAAGAAGGCACTTTTCAAGTGCATATGGTATGCATTATGGACTGGAAAATCAAAAATCTCCCAAATCGAGCCATAGGGCTTGTAAAGGTCCAATGGACCTGGTACGGTCCTGAGGATGCTACTTGGGATCATGAGGATGCAATGCGGGCAAAATACTCACATTTTTTTAGGATTTTTGAATTTTTTTTGTATATGGGTACATGATGCACTGAGGACAGTGCATAAATTGTTAGAATATGAAATATTGTTCTCATTTTACCATTGACAATACCCTTGTCACCCAACCATAGGCCGAAGCCACCCTCCGATCACCTTGACCTTGACAGAGAAAATAATCCTGGTAGAAATCCAATAGCCAAGAGAGACTAATGCACCAAGCAAGAAGTAACCAAGCTGATCAGATAGTCCCACCCAAAAACTGGCGCAACACCTTCTCCAGGACTTACGCACAAAACTGTTGGACTGCAATGCGCAGAAACTACTCTCTGCAATTCTGAGAAGTGTGAATAATGAGAGACTAGGGCCCTTCATTTATAGTAATTATGGAAGGCTTGCTTGGGCTGACTTCTCCTTTTGGGTACTAATTAATTCATATTAATTATATTTCTGCAGCCGACATCTTGTCTAGGGTTTCCTTCATTTCTTTGCTTCCTTCCAGAACATTCTAATCTTGTCAAAGGTCACAATAGAGGTTGATACCTCTAGAAGATACCATAATATCAACACTCCCTCCTAGCTAGGGAGGTATGGTCTTGAGCACAAACAGACCATTCAACTGGTAGTATCACGAGCATCGTCATTATTATCCAAATGGATAATCTCCTATGACAATTGGTACAATATCAATTGATAGAACACAACTGTCTCTATCCACGATAGTACACAACTACTCAAACCGTGACACATAGTCACAAACAGTGGAACATATACACCACAATAATATATCTCTACTGTTTGGAGACAGGCAGTCTCCATAACAATCATCTAATGACAACCTGCACACAAAATATTGTTTAAAATAAACTGAACCATCTGGGCCAATCTTTCACTCACATCTGTGAGATCTAAAAGAACATTTTCCCTTAGTATAGAACATCAACAATGGGCTATCTGCCCTATTCTTCACAAAACAAGGAAGAATGATTGTTTCTGATTTCTAAGCCTGGACCATTCCTCACCCTGGGCCATTCCTCCTACACTAATCAAAGTGCACCCTGAAGAGAATGTATAAACCCTAAGGAATGTCTATCCTTGATCGCTGAGCCTAGACCATTCCCCACCCTGGGCCATTCTTCCTACACTAATCAAAGTGCACCCTGGAGAGAATGTATAAACCCTAAGGAATGATTGTTCAGACCATTTCCTCTATTAACCACAAGAGGAAAAGAGTGCCCTGTATCAACCTCTAAAACAGACCATTCCTCATGTTAACCACAATGAGAAATCATTGTCCAATGAGGCAGGCCAGTCTTCTTCAGTAACCCTCAAGAAGAGAGACTGCCCTAGACCACTCCCCATGTTAACCACAATGGGAAGTTGTTGTCTATGATACATCACAAATCTGGACCATTTCCCATGTTAACCACAATAGGAAATCGATGTCCATAAGAAATCTCAATCCACTTTTCGAATAGGAAAGAATCTGTCCGAGCTAGACTATTTTTCAATCACAAAATATTTTTTTTCAATAATATTTCCAGTGCTCCCTCCCAACCTAGAGAGTCATTTCTTCCCTTTCAACTAAGGGAGTTATTTCCACCATCCCCATCTTCTCTCGGAAATATGAAAACTTTATTTTGGATAGAGGTTTTTTCAGGATATCTATTGTCTGCTCATCAGTGGGGATATACTCGAGCTTTACCTCTCCTTCCTGGAGTTTATCTTGAATAAATTAGTATTTGATCTCAATTTGTTTCAACCTTTCATGAAACACGGGATTTTCTGATAATCTTATACAACTCTGATTATCACAATATATTATGGTTGATTCTAGAATATGATCAAATGAATCAGAGATTAACTTTCTTAACCATATTGCTTATGTGCATGCTTCATATGCTTCCATATACTCTAATTCTATTGTGCTGACTGTGACAAACTTTTGTTTCCTACTACCCCAAGATATCATAGCGGAGCCCAAGATGAAACACATACCTGAAGTGCTCTTTTTGTCTTTTGCACTTCTTGACCAATCAGAGTCTGTGAATCCATGAAGTTGTATATCGCTCGATGCGGTATATCTCAAACCATATTTTATTGTCCCATGAATATATCTTAATACATTCTTTGCAGCTATCCAATGTTCATGTCTTGGTTCGACCTGGAACTGGCTTAGTGTATTTATGGAAAAGAAAATATCTAGTCGAGTATTTACCAAATACATCAATGACCCAATTAGTTGTCGATATAGAGATGGGTCTACTGTATCAAAATATGGATATTTCACTTTTCTTATATCCACATTCATAGGAGTGTCCATGGACTTACAATCCATCATTCCAAATTTCTGAAGGATCTTTATTGCATACTTTCCTTGTCCAAGGAATACTTCAGCATGCTTTTGCCATACTTCTAGTCCCAAGTAATAATGCATGAGACCTATATATTTCATATCAAATTTAGAAGAAAATTCCTTCTTGCACTGGATGATGAGAGACTCTTCACCTATTATGAATAGATTGTCAACATATAGTAGTAGGATTACAGGTGCATTGTCCACAACTTTATAGTAAAGGTTTAGATCTGCATGACTCCCGGAGAAACCAAGTCTCATTAGATAGATGTCCATTCTAGCATACCAAGCCCTTGGATCTTGCTTGAGTCCATATAGATCCTTCTTTAATTTGCAAACATGAGTGTCTCTAAAATGTACCTCAAACCCTTGAGGTTGTTCAATATATACGCATTCTTCAATAGCTCCATTGAGGAAAGTTGTCTTTACATCCATTTGATGTAAGCTCCATCCCATGGAAGCGGCAAGAGATATGATCGCTCTGATGGAAGTATATTTATCCACCGGAGAAAATGTCTCATCATAATCTTCTCCCTCATTTTGGGAGAACCCTCTAGCTACGAATCTTGCCTTGTATTTATCCACACTTCCGTCTATTGCATGTTTGATCTTGTACACTCATTTTGAAGTTACCACGGATTTTTCTTTAGGTCTTGGTACGATTTCCCATACCTCATTTTTCATAATGGATTGATTCTCTTCCATCATAGCTTCTTTTCATTGTCCCTTTTGAACTGCTTCTTCAAATGTGGTAGGTTCTTCATCTAGAAGCTTCGTCATGTATGTTGCATAACTTGAGAATCTTTTAGGTCTTTTACTCTTTCTGAATGTTCCTTCTGGAACCTTGAGTATTTCTGCATATTGTAAGGTAGCTTCAATCAAAGATGGTATTTTCTTGGTTTTAGGTACAATATCTGAATCAATGTTTTCACATGGATCCATAGGATGATCAGGTAGTTCCTTTTTCGTCATTTTCGTTTTATGTTCTTTCTTCGTTAATTTCTTCAATCTCTTATTCTTCTATAATTTCTTCTATGGATCTGTTATTTCTTTCTGCTACACCATTTTGTTGAGGATTATGAGGAACAATCAGCTCCCTCCTAATCCCTGCCAATTTGTAGAATGCAACGAATTCCTTTGATGTGTATTCTCCACCATTATCGGTTCTTAGTGTATTGATCTTCTTATTTGTGAGATTTTCTATTTCTACTTTGAACTCTTGAAACTTGTTGAATACTTCATCTTTTGTCTTGAGTAGATATAACCAAGTCTTTCTTGAATAGTCATCTATGAAGATTACATAGTAAGAATATCCTCCTAGAGATTTTAGTGGCTTTGGACCGAAAACATCTGAGTGTATCAGATCTAGAATCTCCTTAGATATGTTGTTGCTGCTTGGGAATGGTTTCTTGATATTATTCCCAAGAGTACATCCTTTGTAGATTCCTTCATGTGTAGACTACAACTCTCGTATTCCTTCAACCATCCTTTTGAGAAAGGGTAATTCTTGATAGTTAATGTGAGCATGCCTTCTATGCCAAAGTTCATTGGGGTTGACTTCATTGTGTACAAGAGATTCTTCATTTTGTTCTAGTAGTCTATACAGATTTTCTTCACGAATTCCAATAACCCTAGCATTCTCTATGCTGGATTCATTATGCCATGATAACACTTTTCCATCCACGAAAGATATTCTATTTCCCTTGTCTTCTAGGCAAGATATTGATACAATATTCTTTTCTAAACTAGGTACATATAAAACATTTCTTAAGTGAACATAGTTACCTATTTTCATTTTGATGGAGGCTTGTCCAAATCCTTCCACGGGCTAAGTGGTTTTGTCTCCAAGATCTACCTTGTACGAGGTCTTCTTCTCATTTAGATTTGAGAGTATGGCTTGATCTCCTGTCATGTGCCTAGAAGCTCCACTATCAATTATCGACATGTCATCTTCAATCATTCCAGTAAGTGCTGAGTAGTGTAAAAGACCGATCATTTCACTCATGTCTTTTGTTGACTCATAACTGGTCATGCCTTGATCCAAAACTTCAACTTCGTCATTTCTGTCTTCTGAGAGAGCCAAAAGGTGCACTGAGTTAGAGTGCATCTGAATATCTTCTTTTCGAGTGAGATGCTCCATCACAAGGTGCCAGATATAAGATTAGGGTTTCTGCAACTACTTCTGCTAGTAACCCTAGCAACAGTGTCTTTGGAAGATGCTCCTGCTAGTAACCCTAGTGGAATTTCCTCATCGAGCTCAATATCCTAGCGGCTATGCTTTTTTCCATCATTTATATTGAATGAAGGAGGTGTGGCCCCATAATCTATTAGAATATGAAATATTGTGCTCGTTTTACCATTGACAATACCCTTGTCACCCAACCATAGGCCGAAGCCACCCTCTGAGCACCTTGACCTTGACAGAGAAAACAATCCTAGTAGCAATATAATAGCCAAGAAAGGCTAATGCACCAAGCAAGAAGTAACCAAGCTGATCAGATAGTCCCACCCAAAAACTGGCGCAATACCTTCTCCAGGACTTGCGCAAAAAAATGTTGGACTGCAGTGTGCAAAAACCACTCTCTGTAATTCCGAGAACTGTGAATAATGAGAGACTGACACCCTATATTTATAGTAATTATGGAAGGCTTTCCTGGGTCGAATTCTCCTTCTGGGTACTAATTAATTCATATTAATTATATTTTTGCATCCAACATCTTGTCTAGGGCTTCCTTCATTTCTTTGCCCCCTTCCGGAACATTCTAATCTTGTCAAAGGTCACAATAGAGGTTCATACCTCTTGAAGCTACCATAATATCAACATAAATAAGGGGAAGGGATTGTAATATCCCTAAGGCCAAACCCAATTGTAAATATAAATGAAAATGTACTTAAGTTGGCAAGTTGTTTTGATATCATTTTGTATGCACTTTTCATGGCATAGTGTGCACAGGTACTGTGTAGTAAAAGGATGAAGTGTGCACATTCTTGGATACCACGTGCAACAACTTAAGTGCGTGCGATCTTGAGGCCAGGGAGCCTTTTGTGTATATGATGCGTTTTATAGGTTGGTGAGCTAATTACTATAAGCTAGGATACTTATGTTTTTATTAGGCCAGAAAGCCTAGATGCTAAAGGCCAGTGCGCCTATTTTTGTATATGTCTCATAATTAATATAAAATACATTGTTGCGCGCAGACCAACCATGATAAAAGAGATGGGGGACTAAACTCCACTAGTTAGGGAAAGGGAGGGACCTAAAAGTTAAGGAAAAGGGCTAAGCTAGGGAGCTTAAGCCAAAAAGGAATATTATATTAATATTTCTTAAATCATAAAGTATAGATAATTATTTTATCCTAAGTTCTAAAGTTGGAGCCAAGTGGGCCAAAGTAGCTCCCAACATGACAAGTGTCATGTTGGGGACATGCATACATATTGTTGGGACTTATTTCATTTTCAGACACTCTTCCATCATTCAACCATCATTCAACCATGACTCCATGACCATTTTCACTCACACAGTTAGTTATCTTTCAGACATTCATTTCATTGTGCCGGAATCGTATCCATATCCATATATGTTGGTGTAGCTGTTAGCTTGAGATCTGGACTGAAGAAGTAGGTTGTCAAGCCTATGGGATACTGAAGAGGCAAGTTTTTAGGCCCATGATAAATTTCTCTCTAGATGAGAGAATTGTTGGGGAATTGATTTCCTGAAGGTGCTAAACTACAGTTGCAGGGCTCTGAGACTTCCTGTTTGGTCTATTGCTGAAGCCCTGGAAGGGAAGTGGGGTAGCCGAGGGACTGTTGAGAAGAGAAGGGGAAAACTTTTTGGGGTGGGACAGGCATGTGGGGAATGAGGGACTGTAGGCTGTCATTTGGGTAGAACCTAAGACAAAGTCTTCATGTTTTCTATGAGCCTTTAGCTTGGTTAGGAATCCCTTTACCTTGGTGGAGTTTATTCCCAGCTCGAGGGTGACTCACTGTTGAGAGTGATGAATAGTGTGGTCTAAGGTTGGGAGGTTCATGGATGGTCTAGATGCAGTTGGTGACATTCTTACCAAGATAAGTGTTAATTGTGTGATAAATTTACATGTTGCACTTTTATTTACGTGCTTATTTTTATGGGTTTCTCCTATGCATGATTATAATTGTCTGTATGTTTATGGGTATTTCCTGTATATGTTACATGTCTTTGTTTATTATTATTTCAGTATGAATTCATGAATTTACATAAAGTATTTTTATGTTACATTTTATATATATGTTTCCGCAAGAGCTCTGTGTGTATATAATTTAATTGCATGCAGTTCATAAAAGTTATGTGGCATAGCTCAGTATGATGTTGGGTTCGTTACAATATGTTCTGCAGAGAGAACGGAAAGAGTTCTCTAGCATAGTGTGGCATGACATGGATGGTCGGGGACGTTACATCATGGTATCAAAGGTAAGTAAAGCGTCTGAGTAGTGGCATTTCCCAACCTGTGGGTGGCTGGGGATGTTACAACATGGTATCAGAGCTACAGTTTTCAACAACGAGCCTATATGGGCCGAAAAAATTGAGTTGAAGTGAAATTTCACAGAGGATTTATTTCGAAGTGGCCAAGTGTCGAGTTGTAGAGCATCTAGCTACAATATGGTACATAAATTGAGAAAAATTTGGCCATGTGGTGAGATATTCCTAATTTAATATCTGTTCTAGCAATTTCGAACCTGGAATTGGTTGAATTTGAAGTTACAATGAAGCCATGATAGTTGGAGCAAGATTAATAAATAAAATTCTCAATTTGTGAATTGATTTTGGGGAAATTCGGTCTACAAATTCCCAACCACAATGATTTGTTGTTGCAAAGGTTGAATTGGTGTTATTGGGGTGAAATTGAATGAATTTCATAGTGTGTGCAAGTTAATGGCACGAGAGAGAAGTGATACACAATGGTTTTAAAGTGCGTGAAGAACGATTTAGCTTGTGTTGTTGTTGTGCATGGTGAATATGGGTTCACAGGTTGATATATGTGTGCACGAATTTGATTCAAGGGTGAACATCAACAAAAAAACAATGATTTTTGTGACGTTTTATATCATTTGAACGTCATCTTTTTGCAGCGTGTTTTTGAGGGCCTTAAGAGCATTTTTAGCAACTCAAAAACCACAAGAAAGAGATGTACCAAAGATACACTCTAACTTTGCATCTCAAATAAAGGAACTCCGAGATATCTTTCTAATAGTGTAAACCATTCGTCAAACAAATCTTTTTTGAGAAAGTTACAACTTAAACAATGGAGGGTAAAATATAAGACCCAACTAATTTCAAATGAGCATCACTTTCTAATCTAGAGTCAGAATTGAGAATGTGAGTAGGTGTTGGAAAGATCTTGAACAATGGAATCTAAATATCCACCTATAAAATTGATCTGGGCATTCAAATTTCCAAGAGATCATAAGAAAGAGTTATGATATATTATTGAACCAAAATGGTTCATATTTTTCATGAAATTGTTGAAACAGTTAGTCTGACAAAGTTTTGTCGGCTGCACATTTTGCAGAGTTAACAACAACTAGATTAGATCAAGATCAGTGTAGATTCCATAGGAATGAAAGAGGCACAGGGGACTTACAACCAGGAAAATGAAATTAGAGGAATGGATGTCGATTTGGGCATTGAAGGAACAAACTCCAATGGACATGGAGGAGAAAAGGATGAAAACATGAATATGGTAGAGACCATTAAAAATTTGCATAAGGATGTCCAAAGCCATAAAGATGATAATGAAAGGATTATGTGAGCCAAGGAGAAGTAGGATGACTTCAACATGAAGTTATTGGAGAGCTTGAATAGAATAGAAAATAAATTGGACAAGGAGAGTGGCTCAAGCAAATTGGGAAGTCACAAGTCTCCTGATGGGAAAAGAAGAAAAATAAGTGTTAGCAGACATCACCATCACTCCCTGAAGCATTCCAATAAGAGATCACACAGCAGCTCAAGTCCATCCCCTATCAGAAATCATAAGAGGGATAGGATGGATGAGCTACAGGGAGAAATGAACAAAAGCAAACCTCGTACATTTGATGGTGAGCACAAGAATGATGAAGATGCAGAGACATGGTTGTTGGGCATGAGAAAGTATTTTCAATTGAAAAATTATTCTTCTCATGCAGAAGGTAGAATTTCCATCTATCAACTCAAGGGAAACACATCCATGTGGTGGGATCAGATTGTGTAGGTGCAACACATTAAAGAGAAAATTGTTACTTGGAGGGAATTCAAGAATTATTTTGAGAAGAAATACTCGACTAAGAGATACTATGACAAGAAAATGAAAGAGTTCTTTAAAATCAAGCTTTGGGAGTATGACAATGAATGAATATTAAAAAAGGTTCTTAGAACTGTTGAAGTATGTCTCTTTAATCAAGGATGAGACAATTAATATTCATAGGTATTTGAGTGGATTACCATCATTCATCAGTGAAAAAATATAGTATGATGATCCCAAGACATTGGAAGAGACCATAAGGCAAGCTAAATGCCTATATGATCAACAAAAAGAAAGGCCAACTTTCCAAAAAACTTGGGAAGACAAAAATAAATTCAAGATGGATCAGAGGAAGAAGGGATCTAAGCCACCCTTCTTTAGAAATAATCCATAGGTACAAAAAACACCTAAAGAAGCTAGAACAATTGACATACGGAGTCAAAGGCCAAGGAAGCCACCTATTCAATGTTGGGATTGTAAAGGAGATCACATGTTAAGAGATTGCCCTCACAGAGGTGAAAAAGGAAGGACTGTTCACAATGTACAACAAGCTGGAATAGTGGAGGACATGGGCAGAAATGTACCAAGGATCTATGCAGCCCTGGATAACAAGCACAAAGAGTGTCAGTCACACATGATTGAAGTGAAAGTTATGATCAACAACCAAACCATTGCTATTTTAATTGATTCAGGATCTAGTCATAGTTATATAGATCCTAAGATGGTGGAAAGTTTACATTTACCAAGAAGAAAGCGTGGAAAATCTTGGTTGGTGCAGCTGGTTACAGGAGCCAAAAGAAAGGTTAATGATATGGTTAAGTCATGTCTTATGTACATGAATGGATTGAACACCAAGGCAGATTTGAACATCTTCCCTTTAGGTTCCTATGATTGTCTAATTGGGATGGATTGGTTGGACAAACATCATGCTATCCTAGAGTATCATAAAAAGGAATTCACATGCTTGGATGAGGAAGGAAACCTAAGAAAAGTGCAAGGAATTCCCAGGGTAGTAACCATCAGATAAATTGTAGCATTGCAGCTGAAGAAATGTTATAGGAAAGGGTGTCAAATATTTACAGAACATATGGAAGAGACACCTAGAGATAAGGTGCCAAATTTGGAAGATCATGCAGTATTAGAATAATTTGAAGATGTGTTCAAGGAGGTACCAGGACTACCCCCAAAGTGAGATATTGATTTCTCTATAAATTTATTGCCTGGAGAAAGTACAATGTCAAAGATGCCTTACAGAATGAGTACACCAGAGCTGAAGGAGTTACAAATGCAGCTTGAAGAACTTCTGAAGAAGGGGTATATACTCCCAAGTGTTTCACCTTGGGGTGCCCTAGTCTTGTTTGTGCATTGATTTCAGACAGCTGAATAAAGATGGAACATTAAGATTGTTCATTGATTTCAGACAGTTGAATAAAGTGACTGTTAAGAACAAGTATCCTCTACCAATGATTGATGATATTTTTGATCAGTTGAAGGATGCAAAGATATTTTCAAAGATAGATCTCAGGTCAGGATACCATCATGTAAGGATTAAAGAGGAAAACATCAACAAGACCACCTTCAAGACAAGGTATGGTCATTATGAGTTCACAGTGGTGTCATTTGGGTTGTCAAATGTAGCAGTTGTTTTCATGTGCTTAATTAATGGTGTTTTCCGAGAATATTTAGACAAGTTTGTCATTGTCCCTTTGGATGACATTCTTGTATATTCCAAGTCATAAGAAGAGCATGAGAATAATTTGAGGATGGTGTTGCAAGTATTAAGGGAGCATCAGTTGAATGCCAAATTGATCAAGTTATCATTTTATCAGAAGCAAGTTCATTATTTGGGGCATATCATTTAAAAGGATGGGATAGCAGTGGATCCTAAGAAGATATAATCCATTAGAAAATGGTCAACGCCAAAGAATGTGATAGAGGTCAAATCATTCATGGGCCTTCCAGGCTACTACAAGAGATTTATTGAAGGATTCTCAAAGATTGCACACCCAATCACTTGCTTGTAAAGAAAGAGTGTGAAGTTTCATTCGACATTGGATTGTGAAAAGAGTTTCCAACAATTGAAACAATTTTTAACAAGTGCTCCAATACTAAAGATTGCAGACCCAAATGAAGACTTCATTGTATGCATAGATGCATGTAAAGAGGGACTTGGTGGAGTACCCACTCAAAATGGGTTTGTTATATGTTAGGAATCAAGGAAGTTAAAGGAGCATGAAATACACTATGCCACTCATGATTTGGAGTTGGTAGCCATAGTGCATGCCTTGAGGAAATGGAGAGACTACCTCATGGGAAAAAGGTTTGAGCTAAGAAAATACCATAATGGTCTGAAATTTTTATTTGATCAACCAACTCTAAATGCTAGGCAAAGCAGATGGTTATAATTTCTAAGTGAATATGACTTTGATATAAAGCATATCAATGGGAAAGAGAAAAAAGTGGTTGATGCACTTAGTAGAAGAGTGAATTAAATGCATGCTACAACCATTAGCATGTACCAATCAGATTTGAAAGAAAAAATTACAGAGGCTGCCAAATCATATTTGCAATACAAAACATTAGTAGAAAAATTATAGCAAGGTAATTTGCAATAGAAAATTGAAGATTACAGGCTAGATATTGATGAAATTCTCATGTACAGGGGCATAATTTATGTACCAAATTCCCAAGAGTTGAAAAATATGATATTGAGAGAAATGCATAATGTGCCTTATGCTGGGCACCCAGGATATCAGAAAAATATTGTAGTTGTCAAAATCCAATATTATTGGTCATGCATGAAGAAAGAGGTTGTTGATTTTATTGCTAGATGTTTGGAATGTCAAAAGGTAAAGGTTGAGCTTAGACACCCAACTAATTTGCTACAGACATTACCCATTCCTGAGTGGAAATGGGAAGTTGTAATAATGGATTTCATCACTAAACTACCCAGAACAAACAAACAACATGATTCTATCATGATAGTGGTGGATAAGATTACTAAAGCTACCCATTTTATTCCAGTTAAGCTCACTCACAAGGAAATGAACATTGTCGATGTTTATATGAAGAAAAATTTCAGATTACATGGCATACCAAAGACAATTGTGTCTGACAAACATACAAAATTTACCTCAAAATTTTGGAAAGGATTATTTAATGGATTTGGAAAAAATTTGAATTTAAGTACAACTTATCATCCATAATCAGATGGACAAACATAGAGGGTGAATTAAGTGATTGAAGATATGTTGATGATGTATGTGATGGATAAACCATCAAAATGGGAAGACTACCTACACTTGGTAGTGTTTGCTTATAACAATGGGTACCAAGAATATCTAAAGATGATCCCATTTGAGACACTTTATGGTAGAAAGTGAAACACACTAGTAAGTTGGGATAAGCCAACAAACAGAGTAGTGGTTGGACCAGATTTGCTCAGGGAAATGGAGGAGCAAATGATAAAAATAAAGAAAAATTTAAAGGCTGCCCAAGGCAGGAAGAAAAGCTATACTGATAAGGGAAGAACTCACAGAGAATTTAAAGTGGGTGACCATGTATTCTTGAAAGTGAAGGCCAACAAAAGTTCCCTGAAGTTGGGAAATTGTTCAAAGTTGGCAGCTCACTAGTGTGGGCCATTTGAAATCCTAGAGAAGATTGGTCCAGTTTCTTATATGATTGCATTGCCTGCATCTATGTCTATTCATAATGTATTCCATGTATCTTTTCTCAAGAAATATATACCTGATGCTAATCATGTTATTGATTGGAATATGATTCAGGTGGAGCAAGAAGGCGCTTTTCAAGTGCATCAGGTACGCATTTTGTACTGGAAAATCAAACAGCTCTGGAACCAAGCCATACGGATTGTAAAGGTCCAATGGACCTAGTACGGTCCTGAGGACGCTACTTGGGAGCATGAGGATGCAATGCGGGCAGAATACCTGCATATTTTTGAGGATTTTTGAAATTTTGTTGCATATGGGTACATGATGCACTCAGGACAATGCATAAATAAGGGGAGGGGATTGTAATATCCCTAAGGCCAAACCCAATTGTAAATGTAAATGCAAATGTACTTAAGTTGGTGAGTTGTTTTGATATCATTTTGTATGCACTTTTCATGGCATAGTGTGTGCAAGTACTGTGCAATAAGAGGATGAAGTGTGCACATTCTTGGATACCACGCGCAATAACTTAAGTACGCGCAATTTTGAGGCCAGGGATTCTTTTGTGTATATTATGAGTTTTATAGGTTGGTTAGCTAGTTATTATAAGCTATTATGGTTACTTTTTGATTAGGCCGGAGAGCCTAGATGTTAATGGTCAGTGCACCTATTTTTGTATATGTCTTATAATTATTATAAGATACATTGTTGCGTGTAGACTGACCAAGATAAAAGAGATGGGGAACTAAAATCCACTAGTTAGGGAAAGGGAGGGGCCTAAAAGTTAAGGAAAATGGGTAATATAGGGAGATTAAGATAAAAAGGAATAATATATTAATATTTCTTAAATCATAAAGTATGGATAATTATTCTATCCTAAGTTCTAAAGTTGGGGCCAAGTGGGCCAAAGTAGCTCCCAACATGACAACGATCAAGTTGGGGACATGCATACATATTATTGGGACTTAGTTCATTTTCAGACACTCTTCCATCATTCGACCATGACTCCATGACCATTTTCACTCACACAATCAATTATCTTTCAGACATTCATTTCACTGTACCGAAACTGTATCCATAGCCATATCTATTGGTGTAGATGTTAGCTTGGGAGTTGGACTGAAGAAGTGGGTTGTCAAGCCCATGGGATACTGAAGAGGCGGGTTGTCAGGGCCATGAGCAATTTCTCTCTGGATGAGAGAATTGTTGGGGAATCTATTTCCAGAAGGTTCTAAACTATAGCTGCAGGGCTCTGAGACTTTCTGTCTAGCCTATTGTTGAATCCCTAGAAGGGAAGTGGGGAAGCCGAGGGATTGTTGAGCAGAGAAGGGGAAAAATTTATGGAGTGGGACAAGCATGTGGGGAATGAGGGACTATAGGCTGTCAGTTGACTAGCACCTGAGGCAATGTCTTCCTGTTGTCTATGATCATTTACACTGGTTAGGAATCCCTTTAACTGGGTGTAGTTTAGTCCTAGATTGGGGGTGACTCACTATTGAGAGTGATGAACAATGTGGTCTAAGGTTGGAAGGTTCGTGGATAGTCTGCACGTAGTTGGTGACATTCGTACCAAGATAAGTGTCAACTGTGTGATAAATTTACATCTTGGGTTGTTATTTACGTGCTTATTTTTATGGGTTTCTCCTATATGTTTATAACTATCTATATGTTTATGGGTATTTCCCGTATATGCTGCATGTCTATGTTTACTATTATTTCAGTATGAATTCGTGCATTTACGTAAAGTATTTGTCTATTACATTATATATATATATATATATGTTTTTGTAAGAGCTCTGTGTATATAATTTAATTGCATGCAGTTCGAAAAAGTTATGTGGAATAGCTCAGTATGATGTTGGGTTTGTTATAGTATGTTCCTTAGAGAGAACATAAAGAGTTCTCTGGCGTAGCGTGGCCCGACATGGATGGTCAGGGATGTTACAACATAGTATCAAAGGTAACTAAAGCATCTGATGTTAAGCCCTAATATTGGCTCATTACCACTTAATTGGGGCATATTAGATTAGTAATGTTATTTTATTTATGTCGGCTTTAGGCCATTAGTTGTGATTTAGATTAGTAATTTTATTTTATTTATGTTGGCTTTAGGCCATTAAAACCTCCTAGTCTCCTATATATACCAAGGATACATTTTCATTTTGAATCATCTTGTACTTGAACATTTAAGTGGGGTAAAAGGAGGTTTCCCCCTCAAAGAGGATTATTATCTGATATTATCTCTTTTTCAAGGCGTTGAGTACTTTTCTTGAGGTTTTTCTATGCTATATTGATGTTTGGTTCTTAACATATGGTATCAGAGCTCAAGGTCTTGGGGTTTCGCTGCTACATCTGAGACACCGTGGAATTTTCGCTATAACTTTTTTTATACAACGTTTCAGGAGGAACGACTTAAAGGGTTTTTAGAGGACGGATCAAGGTACGTTTTGTTCAAAATTCAGCTCCAGAGGCCTTATAATTTCGGAGATACAGCCGGTACAAGATAGGGTTCTGGAATCATCCTGAAATGAGTCATTGTAGAATTTTTGCTATAAAACATTTTCTGTAACGTTTCAGACCCTTAACTCCAGAGAAAATTTACAGAAATTAGTATTTTAGCTGTGGAAAAAAGTTCAGCTTCTGGGTCATCTTAAATTGGTATATACACCCTGTGTAAGATAGGGTATCTGACTAGCCCCATTGACTAGTCTCAAGAAGGTGTTCTAGGTAAAACAATCATAACTTCTTCCTAGAGTATCCAAATTGAGTGGGACTGGTTGCATTAGATTGTGGACAGTCTTAAATATTTTGGGTACGAGTTTCAGAATTGTTTATCAATTATTTTGTGCGGGGCATACTATACAAGTGAGATCTCCTAGAAAGGCAAAAAATTGACAAGTTGTGGGGAAGTTAGCTTAAATTCCACTTGGCACATCCAATTTTGATAAGACCTGTGGCATTACAGAGAAGACATATCATAGAAATACATAAGGGAAAGATTCATACCCAGAAGGGCTGAAACTTGGGAGATACAATAAAACAAATATTGTCTAGCAGAACCACCTCAAAATCAAGGTTCAAAAGTGATAC
>ML788022.1:46338-66346 GCA_009831015.1 Picea engelmannii | reverse complement strand
ACTTGGGAATATCCTTTCACTACTAGTCGATCTTTGAACTTCTTGACTTGTCCTGTGACATTCATATTCTTCTTGAACACCCACTTGCTACTGAATATCTTTCTTCCACTAGGTAACTTGACTAAATCCCATGTCTCATTCTTGTACAAGGATTCCATCTCTTTGACCATTGCGTCTTTCCAGAGTTTACTCTCTATCGAGTCGACTGCCTCATCGAATGAATTGGGCCCATCATCAATGGTAGTTAACATGAATGTAGAATGAAAGTCAGGAGGAGTATAATCCTTTTTACCTCCTTACCACCAGAGTTTGTTGTTCCACCTCTTCCTCATATTCAATCAAAGCATTTGAATCATATTCTTTGTTCCTCAGTTCAAACCGTATTGTATTAGGATTACTCTTGGTCTGAACAACTTCCTTATTCTCTAATTTATCTCTGACTTCTTTGAAGACCACATCTTGATTATACATTGTTAACCTTGATGCAGGATCCAAAATCTTATATCCTTTCATTCCTTCTTTGTATTGGATGAAAATAATTTTAGATGTGCCACCGATGGCTTATTACCAAACCATACCTCACTTGGATTCATGTCAAATAGTGTCGAAGAAGGATACATATTCACCAGATATAGTGTAGTCTCGAATACCTCAGCCAAGAATTCTTGTGTGAGCCCAACACCACTGAGCATGCTCCTTTCCTTGTCCATCAATGCTCTATTCATTCTCTTGGGAACCCAATTTTGTCATGGGGTATATGCTATGGTATTTTGGCGTGTTATTCTACACTGCTTACAGAACTGATCAAATTACTTTCCAAATAATTCACCACCATTATCAATTCTCAACACTTTAATACTCTTCTCTTTTTGGTTTTCCACAAGAGCTTTAAACTCCTTAAATATCTCGAAAACCTATGATTTATTCCTTAAGAAATATATCCATGTTTTCCTGGAAAAATCATTTATGAAGGAGACATAATATAGGGATCCACCAAGTGAAGGAACTGTAACCATTCCAAACACATCACTATGCATCAATTCTGGAATCCCATTTTTCCTTGTTTCTCCATATGGGAACCCCACCTAACTTTATTTCCCATATATGCAATTTCACAAACATTGAATTCTAAACCACATTCAGTAAAATATTCGACCATACCTCTACTTTACATAGGTCAAAGTCCTTTTTCTCCAATGTGTCCCATCCTTTCATGCCATACCTAGTCAGGTCAAGTTCATCATGCCCTGTCAAATCAGTTTGAATCAACTTGTATCAAGTCCAGTGGCGTTGTGTCAACATCGAGTCGAGTGGATTCGTAGTCATGTCGATTTCAAGAGAAATAATGTTTTTGCATCCAGTTGAGTCGTCATTCCCTAACATATTGTACATGGTATCAATCTGAACTACTTTCACTAATACCATCACACCTCTAACCATATTACACAAATCCTTTTGAAACAGAGTATGCACACCTGTATCACTCATCTTACTCATAGATATTAGGTTTCTTGCAAAATCTGGACTGTGTAGCACACGTAGAAGGGTTATTTTCCTCCCATCATATAGTGTTAGTTAGACTCTTCCCCTTCTGGAAATTATGGTTGACTAGTCATTCCCCAAGAACACATCACCCCCATCATATTGTTCATATTCACAAAACCATTCTTTATGTGGTGTCATATGATAAGATTCTCCCGAGACGATCAACCAAAAAACTTGATCTGACTGTGTACTGGTTGACACCAGGTACACATCACCTGCCTTCTCCGAGGTCGTCTTTCTCTCAGTCAACTTCTTCTCATCAGATCTGACACTTCCTTCCATTGCCTTTGACTTATGGTCCTTTTCATAATGCCTAGATTTACTTCATTTCCAATATCTTTGCATCAACTGAACTGGGGATTTAGATCTACCCTTCGACTTATACTTTAAATTGAAGAATCTTCCTTTATCTTTGTCTACTGGTCGACCTCTCACTAACATAAAATCTTTGGTTGATCCTTCCATGGTATTCCTTTTCATTTATTCTGACAACAGAGAAGCAACCACGTCCTCTAGCACTAGTGTGGTTGTATTACTCCCAATAGCCTCAACTAAGCTATCACGAGAGTATGGAAAAGAAAATAATAGGCCGATACACTTCTCCTCATCAGTGATGTTTATATCCATAGATGATAACTAGATTAACACGATATTAAACACATTTAAATGCTTAGTCATCGAAATTCCATCACTCATCCTCAAAAGATACAGTTTATTTCTGACAAATAACTTATTTACCATATATTTTGACTAGTATAAGCTTCCCATCTTGTCCCACGGTTTCTTGGCTGAATCTTCACCCAAAACATTCAACAACACTAAATCTAAAAGACAAAGATGTATCATACTTCTTTCTTTTCTTTCGATTTTCTCCCATTCTTCCGTCGACTAGGTACCTCGATAGACCCTTGTCCATTGTTCTCGATCTATAAGAAGATATTCCATTTTAAGATTCCAAAGATCAAAATTATGGCCATTGAATTTTTCTATCTATATTTTCTAACCGATCGCCATTGTTTACTGCGATCTTTAAAACAATTTATGACTTATGAATCTTATTATACCTAGGGTTTAGTTGTGAGATTCAATATTTGCAAATAAATATCTGATATACTCGCCAAATCATAACACCACTATGATACCATATGTTAGGGTAGACCTAAGCTATGATACCACATGTCAGGAAATGAAAGACACTTCCACACTAATCCTAGCAGAAGAGAAGAAGAATTTAATCAAGATGGAAAATGACACAATCAATCACACTGTACACTGAGATTTCACCTTGGAAACCCTTAACTAGGAAATCCAACATTCCTTTGATCATTATTCTCTCTTGTTGTATTATTTAATTAGAATAAAAGCTTACATGTCTAGCCCTGTTCCATACCTAAGATACAATCAACATCATACCCTCTTGCACAAGAAAGAACAACCTTGTAGCCATTCAAATTACATATGCATCACCAGTAACCTACAATTACACATATATTAACCTGTAAAAATGCATTCTATGATTACCTTACAACAACAAACTTTACATCCTTACAACACACCTCTTTATAGGACTTACAATAGGAAAACCATAAAGATTGGCACCCAAAAGTGGTTAGAGATCCATGCATATCATTGGCTACAAATCCGGTAGATCTAGAGATTCTATATGAGCCGAATCTAAGTCGGGTTTACCTATCAACTACCAGTCGACCTTCATTCAGTCTCTAGTTGGTCATCTCACACCCACACTTCGACCTATTTTTGGTTGACTTGACATCAATATCTTCAACTTTGACTTTACCGAGTCGAATCCCTCAACCTTCAACTTGCTGTCAATCTACCTCAACTTTGAACTGTTGTTGATTTTGTTGATCTACCTTGACTTTGACCTTCAGTTGATTCACCTCGACTAGACTTTCACTGCAAAGAATATAACAACCCAACAATCACTGGGCGAAGACTGGGTAACCAAAATTTTACTAAGTCATGAAATTTACGAAAGAACAACTTCCATAAGATCCTTTAATTGACATGAATTACATGGAAGGAATTCACATTATAAAAACTATATGTTTCATCCAACACAATGCATGTGGGACTAAAAAGGGCATAGTTAAATCAAGGAATGAGATTGATACATGAACTAGATCGATGATTTTTAAGGAAAGATAATCTAGAGCTCATAACTCTCAATACAAACATCCATTTTTGGAAATTGATACCTATTTGGAAAGAAAATTCGACAAGGAAGACCATGGGATATGTTTCAATGGTTATATTTGTCCATAATGTTTCTAGAAATTAAAATACCATTTAGATCTATTTTCATGACTTGCTGAGAATTTTTTTTCGAACCTCATCTTCCTAAGGCTATAAGTTGAGATCCAAAACTCCAATTTTTTCTAAACAGGACTCATTGCAAATATTAAATGACAAATCTTACATATAGAATGGTTTCCATGGTTGAGAAGTCAATTATAATTCTTAGAAAATTAAATCACAATCTACTTTTTTTAGACAGTCAACTTTAAATTTTGAGAAAAAAGGTTTATTAAATAAACTTTTATAAAAGGTTGAAGTGGGTCCTAATTGGAGGAAGAAATTCCAATGTCCTAATTTGTTTAATGAAAATTAATAAAGAATTAATTAAAAGTATTTATTCCTTATTCCAAAAATAATATGCACGTGGGAACTTCTAGAAGAAAAAAAACCCTAACTACTTCAAAGAATCATTGGGAGTAGATTTAAAAGGAGAGAGAAACATGAAAGAAAGGTTCATATTATCAGTGTTAGAATATTATGATAGCATGGGTTCAGATCATTAAGATATCATTGTTCATCTATCAGTATGCAGTGAACTCTCAGATCAAAAAATAAAGTTCTCATTTTTTTCTTGCTTCCTCTTCTTCTTCACAATTTCTCTAAATATTTCCATTTGTATATTAGAGATAAATCATAAGGATGAGTTTCTTTAGTGTTTTTTATTTTATTCTTCCATGTCTCTTCCTTAAAATATCAATGTGGGTATTTTACAACCATACATATGGATGGTAATGTAATCCATGGTTGTCTAATTGATTCATGGAGGTTTAGTCCTTGTATTTGTCAAGCTTTGTTTATGAGGATTAGTCAAATAGTTCATGGAAATGTTTTGTAAGGTTGAATATATTTTATATATTTAAATCCATAGATAACTACTTTGGGGTACAAATTTAATGATTTCTGAGACTTTGGGATTTCTAAGAACGCGAATTATGGAGTATGCCCACCAAATTATATTTCAGTTTTGAATGAAATACACATTTAAAATTCTTTGAAGTGATCAACACAATTTCATTCTTTTCCTTATTAGAAAATATGGTTGCATCTCCATCTTTCATGTGTTTCATAATGATGTTATAATGAATATGAGAATGTATTTGTTTTGATATTGAAGCCTTCCTTCATCTTTTTGTTGTTAAGAAGTTGCTTGGTCCATTTCCAGGATAATGTTGCACTTAAGGAGTAATATGTTTATCATGGAAATTTTTATATAAACATTAAAGAAAAAAATATTTTGTGGTTTTTTGTTTATAATTCTCCCATTTGACATTCCAATCCAAGAACATCAAGCTACATATTTTATAATATAACATAAGAGTACCATATCTATAAAAAAAAAGGGGTATTTTATCCTCGTGAGGTTGTTTTTTGGATCTTTACCAATATGAAATTCAACAACGCTACACACATCAAACTTAGTCTACCAAAATTGTTGCAAACTCCACTCAACAATTCTGCAAACTTGCTCAACCATGATTATTGCAAACTTCACATTACAAAATCCACGCGACCCTATCCTCCATGCTTGTACTGTAGTTGTATGCATTCGATAATCACACTACCACTTTGGAGAATAATTTCACCCTCAATATAGACTCATATAACCAATTCCCAATCATGGATTCCCATTTGTACAAATATGATAACAAATGATGAATTAGACCAGCACAATAATATAGAAAATATATTATACAATAATGCACACCCAACTTAAACTTTTACATTACCAAAGGATATATTTATACATGAGAGGAGTTTTTTGGGGAAACTATGATTTCCTATAATATATAAACAATCACTCCTTAATTCACTCAACAAATATGATCTCAAACTCACAAATATATCTATGAGATATGATTACATAAAAAACTTTAAAAATAAATAAATCTAAAAAAATGAGTCATTATTCCAAAAAGATGATGGTGGAAAAAAAAGACTCTACTAAGAAGGAAATTCAAAAACCTCCACAAAATGAAAAATAGAAATTTAAAAAGAAGGAAAAGACATACCTAAAATTGAACTAAGTCCCAATGATATGGAAGTTGATGATGTGATAGAAGAGCACAGTTGGGAAGAGTAGAGAATGATTGTAACTAGGGTTATTATTGAATAACTGGCTTCTTAAGAGCCATATATATTTTAAGAAGAGTCTCTCACTTTACACCAAGTGACCTACCATAAAAGTTCCAAAAACTTGTTAATTTAAAAGGTAAACTTGAAAAATATTTTTTTTTCAAGGAAGTAGAAATCAAAGATCAATTTTCATGGGGTTCCACCCTCTAAAATCATAAAATTTCATGAAAAAAATAGAGAAGGATTGAAGGAATCAATTTATGAAATAGAAAAAGAAAAAAATGTTTTAAAATAAATAATGAAGGAATTAGAAAAATATTTGATTCCAAAACCTTTATTTATCGATCCCATCACTTGAATACAACTAATGTATAGTCTTGAAGGTGCACCAGAGACCAGTTCAAGATTAAAATGTTCATCCAACTTACTAGTGGTTGTAAGAAAATAGATTGGAGATAGTATTAAGAAAATAATAGCCTTAATCCTTGAGATTTGATAATTATCACAAATATCAACTACTTTCTCAACAAGGGTTTTGCAGTTCAAATAATATCTCTAGAAGGATATGGAAAATGATGAAGGAATCTATAAGGAAGCAGTGGGAACATTTGTGGCAAAGGTTTCAAGTTTAAGCGAGCAATACAAAAGATATCAAAAACTTCCCTCTAAGGTTTGCATGAAACAAATCAATGCTTATTGGATAAAACCATTAATATTAAAAGAGGTGATATATTATTAAAACTTGTTGATTTGGCTAAGGAGTTAGATGGACCAAATTTAATAATGGATGCAATATTTCTATCAAGGGAGAAAGTACAAGAACAATTGGAAGGCTTAAACGATGCTTGAGCCAATGAATTTAGTGATTCAATTGAGTTCTTTGAATAAAAAAGATAAATATGTCTAATCTAGTATGTGAATAAGAACGAAGACATCAAGAACACGCTCCATTAGTTAATCCTTAATTTAAGAGAACTATAAAACAAGTTATTTTAATCTAATACCAAACATGAGATAGTTATTTCTCCAACGAGGGAGTACATTGAGGAGTGGTTAACAAAGGCCTTAGTTAAAATAATAACAAAATATAAAAAAGAAGTCATTAATTTAGTTATGCCACCTCCAACACAACAACCTACAAAAGATGCCACAACAAACAAATAAGGGCTAGGAATTTCCATTATAGTAAGTCTAGTAGACACCTTGTTCTTTATATCTCTAGTTTTTCTCCTTCTGTCAATCATAATTATGCCTCTTTTGTTCCCAGAGTTTGTGAAAACCAAAGGATGACCCATGGCTATTTTATTTTTGTCTTCCAGGTATCTCTTTTATTTCATGATCTATGGGAGCCCAATCCCAATCCTTCTTTAAGGGAAAATACAATTTACTTTTATTTGAACTTTGATACATTATTGCTAATCTTTACAAAAAAAAACTTCTACTATTTTCTTAGGTTCCCTGAGAAATATTCGGGACATAACATTAAATATTTATCACACTTTATGTTCAAAGAATGATATTTCAAATGTGTCTCTATCAAAACCTTTTTTTCATTTAAATGGAATGGTCATTTAAATTTATCTTCCATATCTGGTCCTTATTTTCCTTCTATGTGTTGAATATTGTGTCTTGCATCGATGATTTCTATGATGAAAATGTCTTCTTAGGATACCGTATACATTTTTGGTTTAAAAAACTTGCATTATAGTGCGAATATTTATGTTATGTAAGATACTTGTTCCTTTATCAAGTACTCTTTGCATGTGAATATTTAACTGTACAATAAGATAGGTTCTCTCTCAGGTATTGTTTATGTTCTTGCATGTTATTTAAAAATACAAGAGTACCACATCTTTAAAACACAAGTGGATTTATCCTCTTGATTTTGTATTAAAGACCATAAGACAATATTTTAGATCAACATTTTTTGGGACCACACTGGGGATCTAAACAAAATTTTGTTTCATAGACCAAAAATTTGGATGACTCTATCATAACCCAAACAACTCGAAATACAATTTGGACTTAGATATCAAAGAAGTATCTTGCACCAGTTGTATGACCTAAGAATCATAACATGGAGGAGTCGTGAAGAGATAAAAATAACATGGGAAGCTCTTTCTTGAGAAGAATAAATAGGAATATTTATGAGACAAAGAAAACAATAATAAAATTTTGAAATATGAAATCATACAAAGGTCCATTAACAAGAAATAAAGTAGTGAAACCTGAGATTCAACAAGAAACACAAAATTCAAAACTTGAAGCTAGTGGTATAATAATCATGGGTGACCGAGAAGAAAAATGAAATGAAATTCCATATTAAGAAAATAACGAAATGAAAGACAAAGTAACCCAAGAAGGAGATCTATATCTATCCCACTCAATTTACGAGGAGAGAAACATCTGATGTTGACTCCGCCTCAAGGAATTGTACCTATATTTTTAGGTGATGGGATTATGGATCCTAAAAATAATATGGATTAGTTACTTATCATTTATGATATTCATTTTATTGAACATGATGATGTGATCGTGAGAGTCTTTTTGTAGACTTTGATAGGCCTAGTATATGAATGGTATATTTCCCTCCAACCTCAACCAATTAGTTCGTTTGATGATCTAGAGGATATGTTCATGACTATATATGCACAAAATATTTGGTATCATACTCTACTTACTCAACTCACCCAAATACATATTTAAAAGGGTTAAAGGATCATGGATTTTAACATGCGATGTTTCAAGACATTGAATCAAATCACAGATGGGAAATGCCCAAATAAACCTATTGTATTTGTATGTTGAAATAATTCCATGCCATCAAATGTGAACTATCCAATTAGAGAATAACAAATAAATAGATTAAATGAAGAAATCCAAAAAGAAATAGAAATGAAAGAATACATGCTAAAAACCAATTTTGATCCTAAGATTATTCTTGGAAAAGTGTAAAGACAGATGCCAAGCTTGTCAATATCTCCTCAATGACCATCCACCTCAATAAGTACTGAAGGTCGATCAATTGGGGGAGGAAATTTTGAAGGCTTTCTTCCTATTGTGAGAAATAATCCTAAATCTTATGAAGAAACTAGATAAAAGATAGAAATTTCTCAAACGAGCATCACTATTGGACAAATGCAGAACGAGATAACTCAACTGAAAATAATTGATAATCTCATTCCCCCACATAAAAATGTGATATATCTACTACCTGATCAAAGAGGAATAAATGATAGAGAGAAAATAATTGAAGATCATGGGCCAAGAGAACCCAAATCCCCAAATCCAAATGTTATTCTGCTAGAAGAAATTATAGAAGAAGGAAATTTTGATCCTTTTGATCTAGAAACAATCAATGATGGGGATGAAGTAATGGAATTGGTATAAATGGAACAAAGTTCATCATATTTTCATATTTTTGATAAAAAAAATAAGACTATGAATATTCGCAAGACATCATTTTTTAAACTAGAACTCAAGCAAATAAATTCAAGACAAGGGAACAAACAGAAAAATAAAAATAAAAATCTATCATTCTAGAGACAACAAAATGATAACATGTTTTTAATTATACAAAGACTCCATTTCAAGTGCATTATGATTTCGTTGATGAGTTATATAAGCTTCATATTATTTTGTCATTCATTGAATTAGTTAAGATACCCTAATAAAGTGAAAATATTTTAAATATATTGGATGATATGAATTCAAGAATAGAGACAATTGTGATGAACACAATACAACAACAAAATATCACACTAGCATGACCAAGAGGTAATTTTCTGCCATTTTATATGTCCTTAGAGAATCATGACCTTACATTGCATAATTGTTTGGTGGATAGTGGAGCCACTAAAAATATCATGCCATTATCAGTAATGGAAGCTCTTGGAATGGAATGAACAAAGTAATATGAAACTAGTTAAATTATATATTCCATTGGTTCTAGAAACATTCTAGCTTATGAAAACGTTAAATATTTTTGCACGCGGAAAAATGCAACACCCCACATTAGAAGAATATTTACTATGATAGTAGTTGATCTACCTCCAACGTATGATGTTATCTTGGGAAGATATTGGTGCTCATTGATTTGAGGATACATGTAATGTCCCTACATTTATGAATATTTGAATATTTTGATTTTGGTTATATATGTTATGAGAGTTTTTTATAAAAATACTTATGCTAAAATTATATCACCCTAAACATTAGTGACGAGGAATATTTTTGTAATTATTTTTTTTAATTTATTTTATTTAACTTGAGACAAATTGATTAGAGAATCCAATTACAAAAAGAGTTATTCATTATTCCATGGGAGAGTGAAAAGGGATAAAAATCGTCCGAGTAAATATTTCCCATGAGAACAAGTTTAAACATACTTCTAAAGATGTGGCACGTGAGGGAAAAAACTAGAACAAAGTTAGGCCAAGAATATTCCCTACAGTTATGGATGAGGCTAACCTAGAAAAAGACCTAGGAATGTTATTTCATTCTTCTTGGTAATACATGAAAATACAAGTATAGAGGAGGAAGGAAATTACTGAGTTCTTGTGAGGAGGATTTGAATTTGATGGTTCTAAGAAAGAGTCAAGTTATGATTTATTTGGAGAAAGTTATAGAAATTTTTAGTCCCTATGGAATAATGAATTAGGCTCAAGGGTATCAAGAACAAGTAACTTGGATTTTTTTCTCTATGGTTGGGAGGAAGTAGATTCTCTACTTAGTTTGTCCCTCGTTTTAAAGCAAACTCAGATATGTTTCATTACCTATACTTTTTTTTGTATTTTGTTTTCTAATAAATATCAATTGTTACAGTAGGTTATAGTTGTAAAGTTACATTTTGTTTATAGTGAGAGAGATAGATGTGTTTTACTTACTTCTATTAACTATTGATAGAAAATAAAGGATTCTAGCAGAATGTTTTCTAGTATAGAAAATAATATTGTTGGTAGATATTGCAGTAATTTAGAGGAATCTATAAAAAAAATAAAAATTTAGCAGCATTAATTTATTATGGTTACAAAGAAACAGTTTATGTATATTCATCTATTGCATGCAAGTAAAATTAATTATGTAATTAAATGTAGTTGATTTGTAATGATGCTCGTCACTACAAAAACATGCGACACGTAACAAGTGATATATATATATATATATATATATATATATATGCAGGAAAGTAACAATGACAACAATCAATCAACGCAACTCAATGATGATCACAACGCACATAATTCAGGAAAAGAAAAACATAACAACCTAGCATACTAGAACATCATGCAGTTGGAAGCAACATACGACAATGAATCACACAAAAATAAAAATGACTACCCTCCCATCCTACCCTGCAAGGTTAGGACCTCCAGGACACATAAGCAATTCTTAAGCCCAAGTTCCCATTGATTTTGACCATTTAAGTTCTCAAGGATGGCAACTATTATGAGGAACAAGGAGGTTTCTACATCCCACCCATCACAATAATGACCATGCCTACTCGGCTAAAAACAACATAAATCAATCCAAATGAAACAACCTTAACGACACAAGTATCTAGAACCTTTCGAGCGAGCAGGAGAAAATCACATTAATGTTACCAACAATTACAACCTTACTTAAAATAAAAAATCATCCACATCGGGATGTGCATTATCATAAGCCAGGTTTCATATGCACTTATTGATCAACATGCACAACAACCCAATCATAAGGTATCATGTCACCACATTGCGACAAAGGCACTAGGGATCCACATGCAAACAAAATAATTCTAAACCTTCAACCGAGAATAAAATCCAATGTGCCTAAAATCCAATTGGCACTGGCATACATTATACGACATCGTTAGATGAAGGCTCTCTAAACAATCAAGAAAAAATGAATCTAGGGTGACTATAATTGATATAATTAAGTTGGCGCAATGACTAGATGTAGATAATTAGAAATTTAACATCATAAGGACTCATTCCAAGCATACGTAATCACTCACCATATAAAAGTAAAAGCATCTAACCATATTTAAGCAACATAAAGTTTACATTCAAGGGTTTTTTATTCTAGTAACTTGTCTATAAATATTTTTACTTCTTGGGTTCTAATGTCCTACAAGGAATTCAACTCTTAAAATGCAAGGAGTAAAAATAAGGGGCTAAGCATCAGACACCCTTACTCAATGTCATGCAAGGTGCGATATTTACTGACTATTGCACAAGAAAACATAAGAATTTCTTCAACAATAATTATATAATTAAAAATCAACCCATCATTAGATAAATATCATAAGATCACGACCATCATCGAATCATCACCTTTTTAAAATTATCCTAACATGCAATTAATTTAATACTAATACTCTCGCATGAAATTAACAAATTTATTTTTTCTCCCAACCTATATGTTTTAGTTAAAAACTGTGATTAGGATCACCCATTGATATATTTAATTGTTTTCAACATCAAATTAATTGATTACCAATAGGTTTACACACAATTACTAATGCCCGACTGCAAGACTTTAACTCTGAAAGGATTGAATAGTGATATCGGGTTGTGGTATTGAAATATCGACCTGATCATTCCATTAATAAGATTACTATTACGGTCATAATTAAACTATGCAAAGGATTGGGTGGTGATACCATGGCAGCAGCCTAAAAATCAACATCCTAGTTAACTAAGATCTAGGCATATTTAACCCAGAATCTTGGGATAAGAATTATTACATTTCCAACTGTTAGTAAGTTGGAATTTCACAACAGAAGAAATGTTAAAGGTTTAAATCGACGGATAAAAATATTAAAACTTTCCAAAGAAAAATCATAAATCATTGAATAAATAAGAACAAGTGAAACCGCCACTGGCCAACAAACTTTCACAAGCATTAATTCTCCAAGGTCATTGTTGCCATAAAACGGTGCAAATATAATAATTTCCAACTCATCTCTGTCATTCCTCCTTTATAACTCAACATTATCAAACATCTAGGATAGTTAATGTGTTTCCTGCAATTTCAGGTGGAAGGCAAAGATTGTAGCGACCAAATCGATGAGATAACAACAAATGACGTAGGGGAAAACAAGTTTCCACTTATGGGGACAAGTCAAGTCAAATATTGCATAATAAAAAAATACATAATCAAGATTTAAATCACCCATTCAAGAAAACTAAAGCTAAGGTTTTGGCCACAAGTTTAAGGCAAAATTCCAAAATAAAAACAATACATAGTCCTAAAAATGAATCACAATAAAAAGATTATAAAAATGCAGGCAAGGATTGGCTCTGGGCTCATTCTGGCCATGAGAAGAATGATACAACCTCTAGGAAGGAAGCAATATGCAGTCCAACATAGAATCACATTAAAGGATTAAAGGGGCATGCAATAAATGGGGTTTGGGGTCGTTTTGGCCATGAGAAGATTGAAACAACCTCCAGGAAGGAAGAAAATACATAGCCAACATTAAATCACAATTCAAGGATTATCAAAAAACACATTCTGGGTTTGGGGTCCTAGGTTCAGTCGGGCATTGTCTAAAATTCATATCACCAAGATCACTATAATAATGCTCCAAAGAGCCTTTTCACTTATAATAAGTGGATAACATCGATTTTTTTTCTAGCCACTTATTGTGTGTGAATAATTCATAATCGTTGTAGTGCAGATACAACCATTATATAGTTCTCTCTCTAGAATTGTTTCAATAGCGACAACTTTGATTCACTTGAATGGAGCAAGAAACATAGTTTTTCTTCGTTGTGCTGTGGTAATAAAATAAGAACTTACTGTAGGTAAAAGAAATTACCGCGAAAATGGCTCACAGATTGCTCAATCTATAATAGAGTAATCATTTAGGAAGCATGATTCCATCATTGATTATTAATGAGGCATTGACCTTGATCTTCATGATCCAATGAATGCATGGATGGTCTATTGAGACCTAAATCTTGTTGGCAAGATATCCAGGAGAATTCCTGAGCCAAAGATGCACATTCAATATACATTAGGGGTGACTCCAATTAAAACTATAAGGCACCAAGGGTTGCACAATAGTAAATAAGATCCCAAGAAAATTTAAAACCATAGAGATAGGTATAATAGTAAAAATTCTAATAGGTGCAACTATCACAACGCTACAAAAATAAGAGGAATCATGTAGATGAAACTGGAATGGATAAGGGTTGTTGCGCTACCGGATTGGGACTACACATAAATTAAACAAAAGGGCAGCCCCTCAAGCATTAGATACCATAAACTGCAGAAGGATGACGTCTCTCATGTGCAAACCATAAAGCCATACAATAAAAATGAAACACAGAGTGAGAAACAAAAATTCATACCATCTAGATGTAAATCAACATGCAATCAACTAAATAAAATTGTGAAATTTAGACATGTGTACCTAGAGAGAATGCGAAGGTTCCACTACTATTGTCCCACACTCACGCTCCATCCTGCTCCAGCTTGCAAACCACTAAGACCTCATCGTTACCTCCCATCCAATGTTAGGGTTACTCTTCTTCCCCCTGAGCCCCTCGAGCTACAAAGGGGCCACACACACAATACTAGAGAATTCTAGCTACTACCTCACCTCACAAGGTTGAGCTACCACTCATTACCGAAGTTGGGTATCCCAACTCCCATAAGATAAATTCAGTCAAGATGAAATTCTGGCATCGTAACCTTACGCAAGCTAGACCTGATCCATACTCCTCCTCCTCCATCCTTTTTATAGATTTTTCTTAATGATTCTTTACCAAAACCTCATTAGATTATTTTTATTAAATTTAATGAGGATAAAATTCCCCCGTACACATGTCACCTGATCCCTTAGTTGCACCAGAAAATCAAATTATTAATTAATTAAATTAGTCTTTTTCCCTCACCCACCTAAGAGCATTCCTAAAAATGCTCCTCGGTGTCCCTTTATTCCCTTAAATTTCTTAAATGACTTGCACCTTACTTAAATACTAGTTGAGTTCACAAATATAAAGTTCCAAAGACTATATTCCCTACTAAGTTAGACAGTCCACTTTTTCTTTAATTTTCCCCTTTTATTTAAGTTTCCCTTTTTCTTTAAGTTTCCCCCCTTTTTTTACTAAGTTCAGAATTAGCAAGTTCAAACAATAACAACCATTTACCCCTTTTAATAATTAAACCTTTATTAAAATTTTTACTTTAATTGTTAATGCTTGAATTTTCTTTACCCCCTTCTTGTTACATGTCCATCTAGCCATCTATTTTTTTTTGTTCACAAATTCTACTTAGACCTAGGTTTTAAATTCACTAGGCTTGGCGATAGTTCTTAAGGGAAAATTGTGTTATTAAACTTCATTCATACCATCATTCATTTTAAGGCCAACTAGGCCCTAAGGACGCATATTTTCCTAGGTATTAGGTTTATTAACTTACCATAGTTAAAATCGTGACATGCCCTTCAAGACGCACTAAGTGCTCTAAGGGTGCCACTCACATGCATTATGGTTTTAATTGTATGACGTGCCTTTCAAGATGCACTTCATGCTCCAAGGGGGCTACTCGCCTCTTGAATGAATTTGGTAGACGTCAAACCCCTGGAGTCAATACCTCGTTAGGTGACCTTGTGGGAGACTTAGGGCCTCTAAGAATAATGACCCTGCTTTATTGTCTGCCCCTTAGAATCATCGTGAGCGAGTGTCACAGTCTTCCCTCATAGCATCATGGATCTCTCGAACTAGGTAATCGTTAACCTACAATTCAAGCCACAACGAGAGTGCTAGTAGGATGTGGCAGGGTTGTTGCCACACCTCTCCCTCAATGTATCTAGTTTTCATGCGTGACCCCTTTACTCCAAATGTGAGTCTGGTTGGAAAGCTATCATCATCCTGTATCCATCAACGAAACATGTCAGCTATAACTATCATCATCATAATATCTAGTTATATGTCACATATGTAATATCAAAAACATTCAAACCATAACTGTCCACTCCCTAACTTGATCTGTAGTCCAAGGAGATCCATTTATGCCATCAATATCCTCTAATGTCCAGAGTCCTGCACACTCAGGAGAAATGATGGAGACCCCCCTTCTCTCCCTTGAGGCTGTGCAACCTCCTAGTCAAGGATCGTTCCAAATACTGAGCCAGATAGAATCTTCGGGCCCCTACTTGAACCCCAATTGAATTTTCACATGCCCCTTTCTTTCACATGACCACGGACTACAACCGTGGGCAAGCTCTCTTCATGAATCCGTGCGTTGGAGATTTTTCTAGTTGCTTGTTCCCTTTTTCCCAATCTTTGAATCGACAAATTCTCTAGGACCGGATGTAGGGTCCACGTCCTTCCCATAGCCAATGACTATGATCTTCTCCATGACTTTGTCCTTCGGGAGTCTCCACTTCACCCAGTTCCACTTTCCTCTGGAGTGTATGACCTCCAAAGTGAGGGATCCTCCGACACCTATCCCCCCTTGATCTGATGGTTTTGATGAACTCCGATGCTTCGACCTTATGGAGTTATCGTGCTTTCACATTTCAATCATTCAAGAGTGGCTCTTCTCTGGAGTTAACTATCTTCTGCTACGTGCCCTTTCCTAGCACCAATAGCTAGGATTTTCTCCAGCTTCATAGCTTCGACAATTTTTCTCGCTGCTGACATGGAATCTCCCAGAGTGTGATTTCCCTGGACCTCCAGATCTTCTGACACATGTCCCTATAGACATTGGATGGTCACTACTTTACTTCAAGAATTCGGAAAATCCTCACTCCTGTGCACATAAAGATAATTAAAACTCATGCACCTTACCTTTGCATCTGACGATTGGAGATCCATGCATATAGATCCGACGACTAATATCTGTTCTCCTCCTCCGTGCTCTTCCTTCCATATGGAATTTGATCCAGTGGTCCAAATCTTCTCTGACAACAAATCTGATGGTTGTTGTTGCTCCTTTCTACTGAGATTTGACTTTATCTCAAGTTTGGAAGAATTTGTAAGTGTCAAAGGCTACAACCTTTCATATTTCTCTCGTGATCCTGACTACTTTGGGCCTCGTCTGCACTTCTGAAAGCACAATCTCTCCTAATATCTCGCCGATGTAATTTGACCTCGTCTCAGAACACACTTGCTCTCTATTTGCAAACTTGCACTTCTCTACAAACTTAACACTTCTCCCACAGTCCGCAACTTGGATTTTTCTTAGCCTTCTACGCCCCTTTCTGAGACTATGTGCGAAATGACCTTATTCTTCCTGAGCATTTCGAACTTGCAAATCCTTTTAAGGGGTTCTACCCTTTTCTTCTTCAAAGGGATTTCCTAGTGCCTTCCTAGAAACTCGATGCTCCTCCTCCTGATCTTGTAAAGTGAAACTACTTTACCTCTGTTGCACTCCTTGCGCTTAACCAAGTCTTCAGATGGCTATATTTCAACATTTTGTCTGAGTGTTGGCCTGGTGTAGTCCTTGCACATGTCTTCCTCCTGAACCCTGAAATATTTCAGGTTCTCTAATGCATTTCTTACATCTTCTCAATGCACATTTGCAGAGATTCTATCCCTCATAGTGTTCAATAACTTTGGTTCTCAACCTTCCCAACACTTCATAATGTGTTGGTTCTGTGCACTCCTTTCACCTGCTCAATGTCCTTCTGGTAGATATCTTCCTTCATAGTGCTCAACAACTCTGAAGTATCTTTCTTGTGCTGATTAAGGTTGGTTGTCATTGATGTCAACCCTTGAAGAAAGACCTGTAGCACAAAGGTTTGGGTAATGAACCCAATAGTGTTTGATGTAAATACGAATCATTATTTTTTTTTCATGGTTGATAAGAAGTAAATATGGATGAACTCCAAAGTGGTCCCCTTATGGTGAAAGCCATCACAGGAAGATGCTTTGTGGAGTAAGAGAACCCATGTTTAATTGTGGAATAATGATATGAAGGAAAGTGAATTTGTCAGGGAAAATATCCTAGATGGATAGTTCTTGTCATGTCATTTCTGGTGGTATGTGGAACGTCACATAATTCCTCATGGTTAGAGAGTTATGGCCATGAGAGGTTGGAGACCCCAGGTTTGGGTAATGGACCCAAGTTTGTTTGATGCGTAATGGTATGAGTTATGATATATTTTCAGATAATACTATTCTATATTGATAGTACATGTCATTCCATTTATGGTGGTATGTAGAATGTCACATAACTCCTCACGGTTTGAGAGTTATGGCCTTACGAAGTTGGAGGACCCTCATTTGTCATCTAGAAGCCCCAAAAAGTCAAAGTAATCAAAGTGGTTTAAGAGATTTTAAAAGGTAAATAATAAAGTGAAGTGATGAGTGTATTATAATTCAAAGTGAATACAAAATAAATTATTTCAATAATAATTTTAATGGAGAAATTAGAAGTGGACCCAACCCTAAAATAAGGAAGGTGGGGCCAAGTGACCTAGAAGATGTTTTTAAGGAAGCTACTTGGAGAGTATAAATAAGAGGCAAGGCTCTCTCATTTGAATCACACTTCAGCATATTGAATATCTATAGGTTTATAATGTATACAAATGATATATAAGCTGAAATTATGAGGAAAGTGAAGAAAAGAAGGCCGAAATGCAAGGAAGGATAAATTCTTTTGATGGTGTTTTCTATGGTATGTTATTTTTAGGTCATCTCACCATTGTCGCTATAACGTTTTTTTTTATAATGATTCAGATCCTGAAATTGCTATGCAAGTGAGAAAACATATCCAAGTATCTTTGGTTAAAAACTAAGATTGTGGGTCATTGTATTTTGGGAGTTACACTCTGTGGAAAATAGGATTTGTGGCTAGTCCCAAAACTAGTCAAAATTAGGTGTTTTGAGTAAAAACGCCATAAATTATTCATAACAGATCCAAATTTAGTGATACCAAATGTGTTGGTTAGGGTATAGTCTATAGTATGCTATATAATAGTTTCAAATCATTTCATCAAATATTTTGTGCGAGGCATGCTCTACAAGTTCTCTCTCTAGAATAAGCCAGAATTCAACAAGGTATGTCATTTTTGCTATAAATCCTTTTATGAGAGGTTCCAAGTAGTTGCACTTGGAGGAATTTCATAAAACAAAATAAATAACATTGTGTATTAGTGTCAGATATTTATACATTACAGGTTCAAAGTTATGATTACTTCAAGTTAGGGTTATTGACTAATCCAAAACTAGGCATGTGAGACTAAACAAAAGTTTGATGAAAATGCTAGTCTCTTGTTTTTAAAGTTAAGGAAGGTTTGCAAGAATGTGATCATATACACCAGGTCTATTATAGAGCTACAAATCAGATTTGGATGATGAAATTGATGAGGGCTTTCGGTTGAGGTACATGTTGAGTACATGGTTGAGACAAGTAGTTGATGAGTTGGCGCACATACATGAGGTGTATAGTTGATGATGTTGGTACATATTGATGAGTCATAGTTGATGAGTAGTTGACACATGATTGGTACATACTTGGTACATGGTTGGATGTACTTGTTTATGGTACAGGTTGATTACAAATTGGTGCATGGTTGATGCACTTGTTTATGGTACATGTTGATTATAGGTTGGCGCATGGTTGATGCACTTGTATATGGTACAGGTTGGTGTATGGTTGATGCACTTGTTTGTGGTACAGGTTGATTACAGGTTGAGGTACAGGCTGATGCATGGTTGATGCATGGTTCAAGTTTATTGGTACAGGTTTACACGATATATCTCACAGTGATAGTGTGACAGTGGTTTCATCATTCTACTTCTACTTCAGGGTGGCAGGACGGGGCAAGGACAGGTGGTTGTAGCCACCTTCTAGTTGTAGCTGGAGAACATTGGGGGTTGTAGCCTCCTTTTGGTTGTAGCCAAAGATTTGGGGAGTTGGAGCTTCCCTCAGGTTGTAGCCTGAGAAACTAGGGGGTTGGAGCCTCCTTCCAGTTGCAGCTAGAAAAAAAAGGAAGTTGGTGCTTCCAATGAATGTAATTCTTCAAGACATATAAGAAAAATCATTCCATGGTTTTCTCCCGATTTGGGTTTCCACGTAAAACATTGGTGTACTGTGTATGTGTGTGATTGTTTATTTATTACTGCTCATT
>ML788022.1:8248-20202 GCA_009831015.1 Picea engelmannii | reverse complement strand
CCGATGGAGCTATGAAAACTGTTATTGTAGGCGAACTCTACCAAAGGTAGGTACTTCTCCCAATGGGTTTGATTATTTATAACATACATCCTAAGCATGTCTTCCATAACCTGATTTACTCTCTCAGCTTTCCCATCTATTTCCGGATGATAAGTTGTGCTTAATTTCAACTGAGTCCCCAATCCAAACTGCAAACTTGTCCAAAACCTAGAAGTGAATCTGGAGTCCTTATCTGAAATGATCTTCTTGGGTATCCCATGGAAACGGATGACCTCAGTTACAAACATGCATGCCACATCAGTGACATCATACGTTTCTCTAACCGGAATAAAATGAGCACTCTTGTTCAACTTATCAACTATCACAAGAATGGCATTGTGTCTATGAGATGTGAGCGGAAACCCCACAACAAAATCCATAGAAATGACTTCCCACTTGGACATAGGAAAATCATGTGGTTGTAGGAGACCTACCGAATGATGGTGGTCGGCTTTCACTTGTTGACACTCTAGGCACTTGGTTATAAAATGTACTACATCACGCTTCATTCCTACCCATAAGAAGAGGTTTCTGATGTCTTTGTACATTTTATTCAGACCTGGATGCACACAATAAAGTGCTCTATGGGATTCCTTTAATATGATTCTTCAAATATCCCCACCTTCGGGGATGTACATCGTTCCTCGGTATCTTAATAGTTTGTTTGCTTCTAGACTATATCCTCCATACTTTAGATCTAAATGCCTCCCACTCTAGAGGTTTGAAGTAAACTTTAAATACCAACTGTCTCCAAGGAGTTGCATCAACACACGTTCCCTTATATTGACTTTTAAGGGTACCAAGGAGAAGACACGTGATCTCCTACTCAAGGAATCTACAACCACAATTTATTTTCCCTTAATGTAAGAAACACCAAAATCATACTCACTCATAAACTCACTTCATCGCCTTTCCTTGGCATTTAGATCCCTTTGAGTGAAGATATTTTTTAAACTTTGATGGTCTGTTTTGAGCTCAAAGTTTCACCCTACTAGAGAGTACCTCCAAAGTTTCAGAGCTATCATTACAGTTGCCAACTGTAAATCATGAGTAGCATAAAGCTCCTCGTGTTTCTTCAGATTCCTTGATGCATAAGCTATCACTCCTCCATCCTGCATTAGCACAGACCCCAACCCTTTCTTCGAGGCATCCATGCAGACTGTGAAGTCCTTTTCCATATCCGACACTCGTAGAATTGACGCACTAGTTAGTAACCTCTTAATCTCCATGAATGCACTATAACATTCTTCTTTCCATTCATACCTAGCCCCCTTGCACTCCAAAGTGGTGACGGGTTTCGCTATTTTAGAGAACCTTTCCACAAATCTCGAATAATAAATTGCTAGACCCATGAAGGTTCTTACCTCATAAGCATTTTTCGGCACTAGCCACTCCATAATGGCCTTTACCTTTTCTGGGTCCACATATATTCCTTCACCAGAAATGATATGCCCTAAATAGTGAATTTCTTTCTGGAAGAAGGAACTCTTTGACAATTTCCCATACAATTTGTTCTCTCTAAGGTAGGACAACACTACTCGTAAGTGTTCCTCATGTTCTCTTTCATTCTTGGAATAGATGAGGATATCATCTAGAAAGAATTGTACAAAGCGATCTAAGTATTTCTATAATACACCATTCATGAGGCTCATGAATACTGCTGGCACAGTGGTCAATTCGAAAGGTACTACAATGAACTCATAATGCCCAAACCGGGTTTGAAAGGCAGTTTTAGGAATATCGCCTTTCGTAATCCTTAATTGGTGATACCCTGATCGCAAATCAATTTTTGAGAATACCATTGCTCCTTTCATTTGATCAAAGAGGTCATCTATTCGTGGCATTCAGTACCTATTTTTCACTGTAGCATGGTTCAAGTCTCTGTAATCTATACACAGTCATAAGGAACCATCCTTCTTCTTCACAAAATTTACTAGTGCACCCCAAGGTGAGACACTGGGCCTTATTAGCCCCAAGTCGAGTATCTCTTTCAGCTACATATTCAACTCACAAAGTTATAACACTGTCATCCTATACGGAGTCTTGGAAATTGGTTATGCACCAATTTTTAACTCAATAGTAAAATCAAGCTCCCTCTCAGGAGGTAACCCTGGCAACTCGTTTGGAAAAACATCCTTAAACTCTGACAATGTTGGGTACTGATCCAAGGAGGGTCCTTTCCTTTCACTCACTTCTTCCACTACATAAAGTCAACACCCTTGCCTCATGCACCACTTAACTTTCATAGTTGAGATAAAGCGTAGAGACACCCTTCTCCATACACCGTGGATCTCTACTGGCCTTCCTTCATCATCAACACAAAGCACCCTTTTTGAGAAACAATCTACCATAGTTGGATGGAATTCTAACCAATCCATTCCAATGATTAGGTCATATGTCCCGAGAGCAGTGACGTATACCTTCAACCTAGTAGTACACACTCCTAGGTCTACTAGACAATTATCAATGCTAGGTCCTACCGCTTGTTTTTCCGCCGAAGCCATCTCGACTTGTTTAAATTCATCGTGCTCGTAGGCTACCAACCGCTGCATATATCTGGTGTCTAGCACTTGCTCTTCCCATTGGGGCCTTTCCTTCTCTATGCACAAATCCTTCTTGCAACTCTGGCCAGTCGCGCTAGTAATGGGGTCCTCCACACCCCCAACATGTAACATGAGATGGAACCTACGCACTACTTTGTGATGGTCTATGAAATGAGTTCCTTCCCCTGGAACCCTTGCCCCTACTAGTTTCTCCCTAAGATGGTCATGGACCTGCCTGCATTGTTGGTGATGAATGGGATGCAACACTCACTACCATTGAAATACCTATGGTGACTATCCTTGGTGCAACTCTATTACCATAAGGAGGTGTCCTGGAGCTCCCTCCCCTAGAGAAGGTCCCAGGGGCCTTCCCCATGAATCCAGGATGATGCAGAAAGGTCGATCCTCGGCATAACATGCATTTTCTACTTCTTCCACTACCGAAGACGGTTTCCACATCCGTACCATTGCCCTTATCTTAGGGTTTAACCCATAGACAAATATTTCTACCTGTCATTGATCATTATCCATGTATGAAACATATTTTATGAATTCAATGAACCTGATCTTGTACTCTTATACGGTCCTATTTCCCTATACTAGGGCATGAAATGATCCCACCTATTGTTCCTCGTAGTAAGTTGGTAGATATTTCCTTCAGAACCTTTCCTCAAAAATTTCCCAAGAGACGGTGTCTGGGGTAAGTTGCAACTGCCTCTCTAGGTTTCCACACTAGTTCAAGGGACTATCCCTTAACTGGAAGATTGTTATTTTCAACTTTTATGTGGAAGCATAGTCTCTTAAGGCGAAACATATTGTCATTCCTTCCAACCATGCCTTTTCACTTTCATTGGCACAACCCCCGACGAACTCTGGAATTTTGATCTTCTGTAGTTCTCGACGCTTTGGGATTGCCCATTCCAAATGGTGGGGGCTCCACTTCGATCCTTGCTGGCTGACGCCCCTTTAAATTCTCATTTATGGCCTCCAAAGAGTGCAAAATGAGAGCTAATTCAGGCGATGGTGGTGGCAGTGTTGGCAGTCTCTGCGACGATGCCCCTCTTCCTCGATTTAATTGAGTCCTAACCATCCTGTATAATTGAATCTGAATCAACCAAGAGTTTGTTAGGGAGAGTCTAGGGCAGTTCACATTTGTGCAACTTAAACTTGAAAATAGGGTTAGGCGTAAGTTTTTTTTACTTCTCTGTAAACAGACATTAGTCTCTTTAGGGGAAGTGGCTAGGTCAGGTTTAAATAAGCTAAGCTCGATGTCTTCGCCTAAGAAAACTGCTGACTCCCTTGCCTGGTATCTACGCTAGCATTGCACCATACTCGCCATAGTGCATCAGATCCCCTATGTAGTGCTTTCTATCATACCTCCTATTATACCCTAACTATTCCGCACAACATGCATCAAACTCCCTCTACTCTACAAGGACCTTTAACCTTTATAAATATAAAATAACCCTATTCCATTCATTAGTCATAAGGGCATATATATGATTAATGACATAGGTTTCAAACCCACTATTAACATTATAATTTTGTAATGTTAATCTAATCATGAGGATTACTAATAAATCATCAAGGTAAATAAGTTAATTTACTTAATTATTAGATTAACCTTATCGTTTTCATAAAATTAAAACTCTTATATACTTCTTTATTCAATTAGAATTCATAATTAATTCATTTATATATATATATATATATATATATATATATATATATACATTATTTGTTAAATAATTAAAATTTTAAATAATATTTTTTTTTTTAAACAGTTAAAATTTTAAACCTAATTTAAATGATAAAAATTTAAAAGAAATAATAAAAAAAATAAGGAAATTAATTTAATAATTATTTTTTTATTATTAAAGTCGGGCATCATGGGTGCATGAGGCCCATGTGCCTCTTCCCTAACTCTCCCCGTAAGAAGACTAAACACAAAACCCTACTGCACCTCATTCTTCTTAAAAAAAAAAAATTGTTCCACTCCAAGGGTTTCGCTCAGTTGTCCCTGAGCAACCATGGCTTTGTTAATTCATCTTCAGCTCTCAAGTATTTTCTGCAGCTACAAGTTTCACCCTCATACTAAATCATCTACCCTCATTTCTAAATACAGGTTGCAGCTATTTTTGGCTTAAAGGGCACAACCTGTCTTTCTTTCCTTGAATCTCTCGGTGAACTCAGGTTGGCGAGACAAGCCCTAAGGGTTCCCTCTACATGTTGAAACATGGCTAAAACATTGTGAAACAAGAGGGCACCCTCCCGCGGGCTCCTCCTTCATGGCTTGGTGTCTGGTGCTTAGTCGCTGACTCATCTCGATGGGCTCTCAGCTTGTGGGTATGAGACCATACCCATTTCCATTCAGTTAGCGCGTAGTGCACTATTATGCCCTTATGGGTTCCTTCCTTGGCTCAACAGTGTATTATCTTTCTATTTGGGGTCATTTCTCAAAGGCTTCAACTGTGATACCAGTTTTCCTGTTGCAAAGTGTTTCATAGAAGTCAATGGTGAACACTTAGTGGAGAGATGGCCTCTCATTAGGGATTCCTACTCCGAATGATCTCCGGCCAAAAGGGATTTCTGGTGGTCATGATATTCTTGGTTATTTACCTAACATGGCGAGTCGATCATTTATGCGGGAATCCAACCCTCCTTGAGCTCTGGATTCCCATTCTCAAAATGGACTTCCATATTCTGATGGTGGATTATCATCTGTCGATATTGGTGTTTTGGGAGGCTCCCTTGGCACCAGGTTGGGAGGCAATGGAGGTTATAGAGGATTGTCAGGTTCCTCCCTCATGGACTCTATTTTAATGGTATCATTTCCACCAGGTGCGTTGATGCGTTGGGCAACAGGTTGCCCCCTAGTGGGCTCCTACATCATGTGACTTAGTGTTGGAGCTTGGATGTTGGCTCATCCCTTCATGGCTTAGTTCTTGGTTGTGGACACTGGGCTTTGGTGCTTTTGTGCTATGCTTTGGCTCGGCTTGTGTTTTCAACCCGCAAGGCAAGGCAAGGCCTCATGGACTAGTCATTAGCGCTGAACTTTGGTTAAATTTTTTATTTGGTTAGTCACTTGTGTTTGGCACTGGCGCTAGGGTGTTGGTTGGTATATTGTTGCTTGACTTGTGTTCATATGAGCTTGCTTGCTAAGAAATCTTGGAACTAGCCTGTTGGATATATTTGTATTTGTTTATTTATATATATCTTTTTGTTTTAATAAATAACCATGTGCTTCCTTTACCCTTTTAATATTTATATCATTAATATTGTTACATTTTGTGTGCTTGGCTGGCTTGTAGTGATGCATTGGGAAATTAATGCCCCTTGTGACTTGGTGCTTATGGGTCGAACAACTGCTTAGGCTTAGGCTCAATTTTTATTTATTTATTTATTTTTTTTTTATAAAGTTTAAATACATATCTTTTATATATGTTTATTTATATATCTATTTAGAATTTCCTGGGCAGAATTGATTTATATATCTTTTATACTTGTTTATTTGAAACAAGTGTTAAAATTCATTTAACACTTTCAATATGTATAATATTATACCATTTTCATTTTCAATGTGCATATTGTTTATATATATATATATTAAAAAAAATTGTGTGCTTGGATCGCAGGTTAGGTGGAGCTTGAGCTTGACCCATATTTGTATATATTTATGTACACACTCCCTTATATTTTCTATCTATAGAGTATTGATGTGTGTATAACCATTTCTATTCACATAACCCCTTTCATGGATCTCAATGTACAGGTCCATAAGTTTTAATGTTTTAAAGGGTTTCAAGGTTGTTTAAAGGACACATAACATAGCTTTTAGTCAAAAGTCAAGAGGATGGGTGGGTAGGTGGGCCTTTGGCCCTAGATTTTAAACTAAATCTCTGATACCATGTGTAAGACCCTTCACTAGGGCTTCAAAGTTAAATGGTAAATTTGTAATCTAAAATACTTTCCTTTCTTGAACATGACATCGAATTTCTATTTTTGTTTGCATTACAACAAATCTAACTAATTTATGTTGAATTTCTAGCAAATTAACCCGCTAAATATTAAATTCTCATTTTATACAGTCCAAAATAGTCATGAAATAAATTACTCAGCATATTACACAATTTCAATACCTAGGTACATATCATGACTTTCATTCAGACAAAATTAATACTGGCAAAATACCTCTTGAAGAAGAAGTTTGTCCATTTCTTTCCTGCTGTTGCTAACTTCCTAAAGACTGCTTGAAACTGCCTAAAAACTGAATCTTTTCCTCCCAGCCAGCTAGGAACAAAGCCTATCTGGCTCGCTAGCTCCAGGAACGCTTGCGGTTTCCTTCCCCCCCCGAGACCAAAATCCCCAGCAACCCCGATGCCCCCTATGACAGACCTCCAACAAGCTCCTCAGCAAAACCAAAATAAGATCCTCCACAAAACCATAACCAGATCCTCCAAATAGAGCCCATAATACAATCATCCCTCAAAATAATGTTCCCCTCTTGCGTTATCCTCCCCTCCCATCGTTCACCGCCTTCTTCCTTCATTTAATTCTCAACTACCCCCCCTCAATTATGTGTCAACCACCTTATCCCATTTTCATTAATGGGTTGATCTTTCGATACAAAATAATAATTAATAATTTATTAAGCTAGATTTTATTAAACAGATATTAAATCATGAAATTAATTAATTAATTAATTAAACCAATATACATTCAACAAATATTTAACGAGGACAACTAATTAATTAATTAATTAAACTAATATACATTAAACAATTATTTAAATCATGACAATTGATTAATTACTTAGGGTTGTTACAGTCGAACCCTGGTTAGCTAGGATAGCCCAGTTGATATAATTATTCTAGGACCAGATATGCTAAAAGAAATTGAAACAATTGTTCATAAAGACAAATAGAATTTGAAAAGTGAAAAGGATAGACAGAGGAGTTTTGTTGATTTAAAAAGGACACATGCATAATTCAATTTTGGATATCATGTCTACATAAAAGTAAAACCCATAGATAGTTCATTCAAATTAGGAAAAATTTCTAAGTTGTCCCCATGGTATTGTGGGCTGTTTGAAATACTTTCAGAGTAGGGATAATGGCCTACCATACCAACCAATTTAAAAGTACACAATGTATTTAATGTTTCATTGTTAAAGAAACATGTGCATGATGTAACTCATATTTTTATTGGAATTTGATCCAGATGGAACTTGGAGGCCAATTCTTTGAAGTCCAGATAGATGTCAACACTTTGGAAAAATGGTTAAAAATATCACATTCACTCTCTGTAAGGCCCTTCCCCATGTCATATATTGGTGAGAGATTTAATGTGAGCAACATGCCAAGGATGACTTTGTAATTTTTTGGCTAGGACCTACTTGGGTATATTTGTTGATTTCTCAAGCAACAATATGATCTTGTTGGAAGCTATGATGACCAGTACACAGGATGGACCACATTGTGCAAAGAGAGGGGAAAAACGAGGCCATAGTTGACAAACACATTTCATACCTTGTGCACCGATATGGGTATCAAAGACTCCAAGTGATATCTAGTCCTAAAATACTAGTGGGCTTTGCACAAATACATCCAAATGAAAATGAAGTTTTTGTACATCTCGTAATTGGGAGTCACTTATCGATATGTTGCCAAAATCGAGTAGAAATTCAAGTAGAAAAATAAGTGGGAGTTTGGGTATGGAAACATGCAACAACCAAAGTATAGTAAGGGTGGACCTAACTCCCAAGACAAAGGATAGAACAAGGATTTCCAAACCTAAGATAACTATCCCAAGCCACCAATAAAGAAGAGTAATGGGAAGTCCAATAAGGACACTGGAAATTGGTGCAAGTTCCAAAAAATCCCTTGGCACAATAATGATGAATGTCACTCAAAACAATTGTTGTTTCTTGAGAAGAAATACCTAGTGTTATTGAACAAGTCGGTAAGTGCTGACAGAAAATAATCTCCCTAACTTCAACAATAAATTAGAACAAAACATAGAAGAACACAAGCTTCTCCTTAGATTTCATTGTATTGCAAACTAGTTCAAAGAGGGGAAATGAAATACCATTTAAACGTCATTTGATCCTCTCTAGTATTGTCCTTGATCCATCTTTTGATTTGCGGGATTTTGAACCTCTTAAGAAGCACAAACCAACAAAGAGAGAGTACAACGATATATATATTCCAATGAAACCTATGCATAAGATCAAGGAATTATACAATAAAAATCGAGACACTTTTATAGGGAATAAATGTATCATTGCATTATATTAATGAAAGTGGAGAATACAACCTATGCCTTGATGTTTCAAGGTCCCTTCCAATGGCCCCTTGCTTCAATACACACACCTTTTCTCCAATGCTTTTGATGAAGAGTATTGACAACTTGACTTCCAAAGATAAATAAAAGCTATCACAAGTACAATCTTTAGCAGAATTCTTCATGCATAAGCCAACCTAAATTTTACCATGAGAGATCCCTCTTTATATAGAGTGAAGAGGGATGGACAAAGATATTAGGATGAGCCCACTAAATCAAAGAAGTGACTGAGATCTAAACCGATCGGAGGCCACCTCATCCTTCCAGAGATTCCATTCTAGAACCTTCGAGAATTTCACCTTTTTCCTTTGATTGAGAATCGTTGCACCCTAAACACAAGAAACCTATGATGAGGATGTATTCCATTGTGCTGCAACATGCAACAATCAGGGATCATCACATCCTTATCATTTGGAAAGGTGTGACGATCTTCTTTGGTAGGGTATTTTAAGAAAGGAGAGATGATTCTATTTCCTAGGGAGAAAGTCTTATTTCTTCAATAGCTCCAAGGAATAGAGGAGTAAACAATAAAAATATAATTGGTGATCATGGGGGTGAACAAAATAATCTGTAATAGAATGCCCCCAAAAGTATGAAGTTGGAACATGTGACAGATGGAATACTTTGTAGAATGTGTTGCAAGATTGGTTGTTGTCATTGATGTCAACCCTAGTCATGGGTTTTGGACCGCAAGATTGATAAAGGTATTTGGACATGAAAGACAATGCACATGCATATAAAACAACCATGAATGGATAGTATACATCATTTTGTTTCCATTGGTATGTGGCACTTCACGTGGATCCTCATGGTTGAGGAGAAATGAATTTTTGAAGATGACAAAGTGAATTGAAGAAGGAAGTACATGTAGGCCTTGAAAATAATTAAAGAAAAGAATTACAAAATAAGAAAGTGTCAGGTCAGCCCGAATGTTAAAAGGAAGTGACATAAATGGTATAAATAAACATCATTATACATTCATTTGATACAATTCTAATTTTAGAGGCAATAAGAAGATAAGAAGGTCAGATTTCAAGGGAGGATGAAGTCTTTTGGTGATGTGTTCTAAGGTATGTTAGCTTCAAGTCATCTTACCATTTTTTCTATAATTTTTTTCTAGAATGATTCAGATGGTGAAATTGCTATGGTATTGAGAAGAGATATCAAGGTACCTCTGTTAAAACTTTCAGCTCTTGATTTACTATAATTATGAAGATACACTCTATGGAAGATAGGGTTTGTGACCAGTCCTGAAGCTAGTCAATAAATAGGTGTTCCGGGTAAAACAATCATAACTTTTTCATACATAATCCAAATGAAATGGGACCACTTCCATTGGAAATATTACAGACTTAAGTTTCTTGTGTGCAATTTTTAGAATCAGATATTAAATATTGAGCGTAGGGCATGCTGTACAAGTTGGGTCTTCTAAACAGACCAGAATTGAATAAAGTCTACCATTCTTTCTATAACCTCTTTTTGGGGAGGATTCAAGGAGTGAAAATTGGAGGAATTTTAGAGAATACATTGAGTAATATTATCTACATGATCAGAGTACTTCAATAATTGAAGAATTGCAGAAATTGAAGAAGTCTCAGGAAGCATTTTCAGGTTCTATGTGATGATTGGTTGATGGTGATGATTTAATGTAAGGTTTTATTATCTCTCATATATTCTTGGGTGGAAGGAAGGGGCAAGGATGGAGAGTTCAACTCTCTCTTGATATTGGATGATTGTATCTTCCTCTTGGAATTTTATCCCTCCCTCTACATTTGGAAGTTGTAGCTACCTTTGGAAGTCATTACTTCCCTTGAACAACAAACTATTGATTATTTCTCATATATTGTGCATGGTGTATTATGGTGTATTGGTGCAACTCTTATACTATTGTTCATTGCTCATTGGATATAGTTGAATGGTTTAAGTATAAGTTGAAAAAGGTTTTAAATTGTACTTGATATTGATTCACCCCCCTCTCAGTATCAACATAATGTGTGTGTCTAGAACAAGGAGCACATGGGTCAGAAACCTACAAACAATCAAGCATATGCATAATAATATACCATTTATTGAGGTAGGAAACCCCATACTCAGACTACAAGTGACTCTAAGCATAAGTTTCAAGTGAGTCATGGCCACCAATCATACATTGTGGATCCATATCATCATGATTCAACATAGTCACAAGAAATACACTGTGGATATATGCTATAACGACTCAAATTTGGACATAGACACGAGAAATACACAGTTGATCTATGTGCCAGTAAAGAATTATGATTACTCCATCACAACCTAGATCTATGTGACAGTATCCAAGGTCTTCCTTTCCATCATCCTGAAGTATGAATCTATCCATGTGATTATAGGTGTCGAAGTCGTACATGGTAGAAACCACTTGATTACCAATCATTAATGGATACCATCAACAAGCACGAGGGAAATCACCATTGATGTCAATGATCCCCAAGATACTCTAGTACAATACAACGAATATGAATTAATGAGCTGAAGTTGAACACTCGATGGAAATTTCCAATTAGTGGCCCATGATGTGAACCCAATGTCGAAAACGAGGATACTTGCCATTAACGCATGTAGGTTTCAAGGTACTAAATGATTTCTAAGTCTAATTCTCGGATAATGAGATGAAAGTGGAATGAAAAGACTCATCACAGGAGAGCCTTAATGTATCCCCCATCAATGACACAAAATATGTAGCATATTTAAAATGGATTAGAGTATAAAGTGATTCAAAACTAAATCAGGAAAGGCTGATATGGTATGATTTTCAGGAATTTAGATGGACAAATCAATAGAAGGATCGTTTAGGTTGAACTTCTCTTCAAATTATGAATGACACAACAATTGTCTTGGAAATATTGACTCAAGGAGGACCCAACATAAATACTTGTGGATGATAAAATGAGAGACAAATGGATTTAACAACCCAGAGACAATGATGAAGAGGGGTGTCATGTTCAAGAGAGACTTACTACCACTAACACAGATACAAATATGCATTTCTTT
>ML788021.1:261045-272855 GCA_009831015.1 Picea engelmannii | reverse complement strand
AAGATGCAATATTTCTATACATGTACTAAGATCAATGATAAGGACCCAAAATATAAAATGCCAACAATATAAAATGATTAATATTTTTGTATTTTCAATATAAAAGAATGAAAATGCAAGGACTGAACAACAACTTGATATAAAGATTCTAGTGTATGAAAACAAAGAAAAACCAAGTAGGATATCAAGAAGCAAACACCCATCCCAAGATGCAAGGACAATCAATGAAAATGATGATGAGAAAGGAACCGCCTAAAAATTCAACCAAAGAAAGGTTTCCTATCATTCTACAGGAACTTAATGGTCATAAGAGAGACCCAAGAAGACTCAACAACCATAACAACTTACCCAACAAACATCAAACTCAACAACCAAAAAAAAAAGGATGATGTACATGACTATTCAGTAGAAATCCACATATATGCACCTCTTGCACAAGAACAACACGCATATGTATGTGATTGTCAGGTTAAAACCCGCGTATATATGTTAAAACACTGCCAGGCTAAGGATAAGGCTAATAAACTCAGAATCAAAATGAACAGAGGTTATCAAGCAATCAGAATACAAGAAACTCAATACAAACCAGAGAAATCAAAGGAGAAAAACACTCCAAACCCCGAAAAGAAGATTATATCCCCAGTATGGTCGCCAATTCTGTTACAAGGAAAATATCTCTATGGCTAGGGGTAAACCACAATAGATGGAAATGACTGCATAAATTAGCTCCAATCTCATGTATGCTATATAAAAAAATATACTAACAAGACAAGATAAAGAGCCTACCTCATCCAGGCGTTCGATGAAGTCCACCGTTGAGCACTTGACTCAAAGCGATACACATGCAACTTGTCCTCAACAACCAAGAAACACAAGCATATGGTGATAATATATAAATTTAACACATTAAATAGCATAATCCATCAACATTCATAACAAATATGCCCATGGAATAACAATTCAAATATTTGTAAAATATTAATTGGATGAGAAAAGAGTATTTCTATTAAAATGTAATCAATAGAAGTGAATGAATTACAAACTTTCGTGTCAGCACGGTTCAGAATCGAGAAAATAAGTCCCTTCCAACTGGGCCTCCACCACTTCAATCCTCCACCAAAGGAAAGCTCATATAAGAGAGACAATAAGGTTCTCAATCTAGTAGGGAAGAGCTTGGGGGCTAAACAATGTGTTCAGACTTAAAAGGACAAAGGGATGCAGACTCAATATGAAGTGAATAATTTCTCCAGAGTAACTTTGCTCTCAAAGTTGAATTCTTCTCCTCTTTTCCATAGCTCGGATATGACATGTTTATAGCATTCAAATGGAACTAAAGGATCGAGTCAGAACATTTCCAATATATAGAAGGTTGAGGATCATGGATCCCATGACATGACATGGAAACCCGACACTATTTTTTGAATTTTGGGCACAAAACCTGATGTACGTGGGTTGTAATGGTGCAACCTACATATACACATGATGTATAATAGTTAGGGCATGTATATGTGGAAAAATATTGTTTTTAGCTCTGGGATTTGCAAAAAGGGACTTCAAGTCTGCATAGGGAAATGGAAAAAGGCCTTCTGAGCAACTTTGCATAGGGTGAGGCAAATCTTACTATAACATGTTATGTTCCTGTAAAACATCTCTTCCATTTTTTTAGTTTCCTGTCTGAGATATGATTTATAAAATCTCAGACAACAAATTATGCTTTGTGTTCAGTGTTATTGCATGATGTTTGATCTTGATATAGAAGCAATTTCCTATGAATGTATGACCATTTCTTATCATATCTTTGTGCATTTGAATGATATGTAGAGGGTACCTCCTTGAATTTGAGTGTATGAAGGTATTAACTATTTGAAGCATGTGTTAATTGATCTGTTTACATTCATTGAAGATATTGAATTCTTAATTGATAAGCACTTTGTTTATTTCCCATAGGCTATATGATTCACTATGAGTAGTGTCCTGTATGTTTATTTTGTTCTTTCCTCTAATATAGTATTCCATCTCCCTTTTAAGCTTCAATGTCTGAAAACCTCGTAGGCATATGCCTCTGATAGTTGAGAGCATTTGTCAGTTGAATTGAGAACTGTTTAGTTTTAGGAAAGAGAGAGGGAAAATCTTTCCAAACTAACAAAATTACTTTTCTGCAAATCTGGCCTTAAGAGTCATTCTAAGTCTTGGCCCTTGGGGTGCCTCGTCATCATTCCAACAACAACCTGGAACATCTCGAGGGATAACAACTTGCACAGAGTTTATATGCACTTACGCTAAATTGTTGTTACTTATTTCAATACTTGATTTGAATATGTATTTTAAACTAATATACCACTATTCATAATATGGGCACCAACCTTGTTGTTAGGTCATTCTCTACATCATTAGCAAAAGCATTTGGGACTTTTGCTTCTCATTGCACCCGCTTTTGTATCCTACGTAAAGGGTCTCTTCTTGAGGGCATGATCCACCCTTCCCATCATATAAAATTTGAGAAAGGCCCAAAACCCTAACTCCATTTGTGCATCCTTGAATTTGTATTGAGAGCAACTTCAAGTCATCTATCAACTTTTCCAATATTTTAAACTACTATTGATGAGTCATCATTAAAATTGCTCTCTAGTACATGATATTAATTTCTTCGAATTGATGTGCAAGCCCTTGGTAATAATAATGTTAGAAGATAAGTTCCTCTCAGTGATCAAGACAAGATTGTTGATGAATGTGACCCCATCAATTACATGAGTTTTAAGAAAGAGAGAGGGAAAAAATTTCCAAAATAACACAATTAAATTATTAATTTTCTGTGACGCAGCCCCTACCTCTCTGAGCTCGGCTGCTTCAACCATGACCTTCTTCTTGTAGGCCCAAAGAGTCAAAATACTCTTCAACCTCCTGTCGGAAGTTCTCAATGCCCACAGGTTCTCTTGGTGATCTCCTTCTTCAATCAGGAAATCAGAACTCACTTGATCGTGAGTTCTGCGCTCATGGATTCGGGTCTCACAAATCCCTGAACCCCGATGGAATATCCATTTCGCGCCTTCCTTGTCTCCTATCGGGAATCCCTCTATCGGGAAATCAGATTTTTCGTTGTCAAGAGTTGCTCCCCTCGTGGATTCCTGATTCCTGATTCCCAATGGCACTCCAGTTCTGGAGTTGGCCCTTTGACTACTCCTTTCGCACGTGACCTACTAGTCCACGTGACCATGCCCTTCACCCTTATCGGGATTTTGGAATTTGTGAGTTCGAACAACATAGAACTCACACCTCTGGGACCTCCGGTCCCCGAATTCCGATGCCACCTGTCCTCCACTCCAGGCTTAACCTTGTCAAAAAATCGCGTATCGGGTTTTTGCAATTTCCATGGTCGATGTTCATGGGACCTTCCAAACCCTGAACTCTGATAGCCTGACACCTATTCTCCACTCAGCTCGTTGACTGCGCGGATATTGCAATTCGGGTTTTCATGAATTCTTGTGTTGTGAGTCTCTCGTCAATGAGAACTCTGAAATGCCGAACCTCGAACTCTTCACAATCCTTGGACATGCGTCCTGCCAAGATATATGGTTGAGATCCCTTCTCAGGATTTCGGGACTTTCAAGGTCTCGATTCATAGCTTTATGAAACCCCGATGATGCCAATATCCCAATGCCCCTCTGGGACTTCTCCTTTGCTCCTTCGAGGCTTAAACCCTACGCAACTTTCTAAGATCTGATGGCTGATGGGATTTTCATTGCTCTCCTCTGCAAATCCTGACCGTCGCTTCCCTTTACTCACGGATTTCTTCAGAAGAATAAAGTTCCTTCCAGAACCCACTTTCCAACACTTGCATTTGCAATCTCTGCTCGAATCTTCCTCGACCTAAACCTCATGGGCTCTCTTTCAGCTATACCAAGAAGGTGTTGTACCTCCTGAGCTTTCTTACTCTAATTCTGTCAGAGGTATTTGCGCGCACTCCTTGCGGAAATCATTCAACAACTTCCCAATTGTTAAATCCTTCCCACTCTGCGCACTTCCTGCAGCAGCAGCCTCTATCTTGTTTTTCTTTGGTTAACAACTAAGACTTCGGTTGAATGAGAATAAGTGTTTAACTATCGAGCCCTTATCGACACACTCCTTGCGGATGAATTCAACTGCACCCTATGTAGGAATCTCCAGGCTCAGACAGAGAAACAATTGAAACTTATTCTCTTCTCTCTTTCAGAATTCAGTTTAAATCCATGAAATCACATGCACAGCATATACCAAGCAAATGCATATCCAGAAAGAAAACATTCATGAGCACAACATTAACACAAAAAAACAACAACAACCATGAAATTGAAACAAAACTTCATTCTATTTATTCAATCTTTTGTACATGGGTGTTCTTCACAGATTTCTCTGCTTGCTCTTCTCTCCTGAATGTTGGCTCCTGTTACAATGATACAACGAGGGTGTCTATATCCGTTTTCCCTCTCAGACTCTAAAACTGTCTAATCTAGAAAATAAAATCCTATCTACCTGCATTAAACCTATTAAATGCCTCATCTACCTAAGGATGAGAGATTAAAGGCTCAAGGTCTGCTATAATGTACAAAGGCGCTTTCTATAAATGGTTCATTTATACACTGGCAGATCTCTTGAATGAAAATTCAAAAAGTTTCGGCCGGCCTTGTCCAGTTGTTCGTTGTCTTTCATGCTGGCTCGCTTGTCTTGGGCGATGCTCCTTGATGAGTTGGCGATGCTCCTGCATCATACTCCTCGGCTTGAAAATTTTCATGGGCTCCTATCCATGAGCTCTTGCACGGTCTGTCCATGCTTCTATATCTCTGCTTCGCTTTTCCAGCTAGCATCTTCGACTGGATGATTCTTCCACTTGACCAGGTACTCGAAGTACTTCTTTTTCCTGGTCTTCTTTCCTACTCACTTGTCCAATATGCACTCCATCTGCGGCTTCTCTACAACTGGTAATTGCTTCTGCCACTGGACCACTAGTTCCTCAGTTCCAGTCTCTACTTCTCCAGCCCTATATGGGTATAAATCTGAAACATTAAATATCGGAGATATCCCGATGCCATCCTGCAACTCAATTTCATAAGCGTTCTCTCCGAATTTCTTTAGGACCCTGCATGGCCCAATTTTCTTCATTTTTAGTTTGTTATATGTTCCTCTTGGGAACCTGTCCTTCCTCAAGTGTGCCAGAACAAGATCACCAACTTCAAACTGAAGTTGTCTCCGATGTTGATCTGCTCTGTGCTTGTACTCCTGATTTGTGTTTATCAGTCGTTGCTTCACCTCATCGTGAAGTTCCTTCATTGCTTCAGCGAATTCCTCTACACTAGCACTGTTAGTCACAGCCTGTTCTGACTCCCTGAGTTCAGAAAAGCCCATTTCAGATTGTGTCCCATACACAATCTGAAATGGGCTTTTGCCTGTACTCCGATTCACTGAATCGTTGTATGCAAACTCCGCCTGTGGCAATATGTTGTCCCAACTACTATGGTGCTCTGTCACCGGGCTTCTCAACAAGTCTCCCAAGCTCCTGTTGACCACTTCCGTCTGCCCATCCGTCTGTGGATGGTAAGCTGAACTAAATGCCAAGTTAGTCCCTAGATTCTTCCATAGCATCCTCTAAAAATGCCCTATGAATTTGGTATCCCTGTTCGACACTATACTTCTTGGAAATCCATGGAGTCGAATGATTTCCTTGAAAAATAAATTCGCGATGTGAGTCGCATCACTGGTCTTCTGGCATGGTATAAAATGTGCCATTTTTGAAAACCTGTCTACCACCACAAAGATGGAATCAACCCCTCTCTGCGTCCTTGGCAAACCCAATACAAAATCCATGCTGATTTCCTCCCATGGCCTCTCTGGTATGGGTAATGATTGGTAGAATCCCGCATTCTGCCTTCTTCCCTTTGAATGATGACAAATTCGACACCTGTCAACAAACCTCTTGACATTTGCTTGCATGCCTGGCCAAAAATATGATTCGCTCAACTTCACAAATGTTTTTTCATGGCCAAAATGCCCTGCTAATCCACCGCTGTGCTTCTCCTTTAGCAGGTTCTCCCTCATGGAGCAATTTGGAATGCATAACTGGTTGCCTCTAAACAACAGTCCATTCTGAATCATGTAATCCATCCATGGGCTTCTGTCTCTGAGAACTGGATTCTCAGTCGCCTCGTATGCTTCTTCAAAATCTGCATCACCTGCGTACATGTCCCTCAGGTTTTCAAAACCCAATGTCTTGACTCGAAGCTCCTATAACAACAAACATTTCCTGCTCAAAGCATCAACCACTTTGTTAGGAGTTCCTGAAATGTGCTTAATTACAAATGTAAAATTCTGCATATACTCTACCCATTTTGCATGTTTCTGATTCAACTTCTCTTGTTGACTCATAAACTGCAATGCATGATTATCACTGTACAATACAAATTCTTTCGGGATCAAATAATGACTCCACTTCTTCAATGCCTGTATGATGGCATAAAACTCTTTATCATACGTGGAGTATTTCAGCTTTGCGTCATCCAGATTCTCACTAAAATATGCAACTGGCCTGTCCTCCTGACTTAAGACTGCTCCTATGGCATATCCACTTGCATCACATTTCACCTGAAATGTTTTCTGGAAATTTGGCAACAACAACACTGGCTGCTCTGTGATCTTTCGCTTCAACAGATTGAAGCTCTTCTCAGCCTCTGCTGTCCAATGAAAATACTTGTGCCACTTCTTCACCATGTCCATCATTGCTGCGCTAACCCCACTAAAATTCTTCATGAACTTTCGGTAGAAACTAGCCAAACCATGGAAACTCCTCACGTCAAAAACATTTCTGGATGATGGCCAATTCTTAATCACTTCCACCTTACTTGGATCCATTTTCAACTCATTCGCTGAAATAACAAAACCCAAATAAATGAGCTCTGTCTTAATGAATGAAGAATTCTTCATATTGATCAACAACTTCTCCTGCTGTAGATTTCTCATCACAATGGCCAAATGTTTCAAATGTTCAACCTTCGTCTTACTGTAGATCAATATATCATCCAGATATATGACTACAAATTTCCCGATGAATTTCCTTAGGACTTCATTCATTAATCTCATGAATGTGCTCGGTGCGTTTGTCAAGCCAAATGGCATGACCAGCCATTCGTACAAACCTTCATTCGTCTTGAATGCTGTCTTCCATTCATCACCTTCCCTCATGCGAATTTGGTGATATCTTCTTTTCAGATCAATTTATGAAAAATAATTTGCCCCGCTCAGGAAATCCATCAGATCATCCATTCTTGACAGTGGAAATCTGTACCTGATGGTAATTTTGTTGATTTCTCTAGAGTCGGTACACATTCTCCAACCTCCATCCTTCTTCGGACTAAGCACCGTTGGAATGGCACACAGACTCAGGCTTTCCCTGACCAGTCCTTTGTCCAATAAATCCTGGACCTTCTTCTTGACTTCCTCATTTTCCTGTGGCGTCAATCTGTACGCAGCCTTATTCGGCAAACTGGCTCCTGGTATGAGGTCGATGCGATGAGTCACTCTCCTCATCGGTGGTAACGAATGAGGTAGTTCGTCCACTATGATGTCAGCGAATTCTTCCAACAGTTCCTGAATCTCAACTGGTAAGTCATCCACTCTCGTTCTAGTCAGGACAATTCTCGGTTTCCTGACCACAAAGAATTGTGGATCTTCCTTCTTCTCCATCTCTGTGAGAAGCTAATTCCCACTCATGAGAAGTATTGTTTTGCTTACTTCCGGTTTCACTTCTTTATCTTTTATCAGAAGCAATATGTGTGTCCTTCCCTCCTTCTCCAAAGTATATGTGTTCATCCTTCCATCATGAACCACATTCCTGTCATATTGCCATGGTCTACCCAGTAACAAATGACATACATCCATGGGAATGACATCACACAAGACCTTATCATTATATCCCCCAATTTTAAATTCAACTAAACATTGTTTAGTGACACTCACCTGATGTCCTTTTTGTAGCCATGATACTTTGTATGGACTCAGGTGATCATTCGTTTCCAGCTCTAATTTTTCCACCATCTCGGTTGAAACGAGTTTGTCGGTGCTTCCACTGTCCACAATAACCTTGCATTTCCTATCCTTAGTTTTGCAAGCTATCCTGAACAGTCTGGTCCTTTGGGCTGAACTTTCCTGTGCCTCTTTCTCAGGTGTCAAAAAGACTTTTCGCATCAAAAGTGAGCTTCCTCTTTCTGCGCCTTCTGCTTCAGCATCTCGCCTCTGTGCTTCAGCTATGTGAGCTTCTCCTCGGTCCTTTTTTCTGTCTAGACAGTCAACTGCTTTGTGTCCATCCTTTCCACATGTGAAGCATGTGATCACTCCACCTCAGCCTCTTCCCCTTCCTCTGGTACGAGGAAAAGTGTTTGCATCAGCATAATCCCCTCTCTGTTCACTATGTTGTCTCCTCGGCTCAGCATATTGCTGTCTTCACTGTGAGGTTCCACCTCTCTCAATCTTACCCTGAGGTTTCTTCCATTCCTCCTTGGGCTTCTGATATTTCTCCTGGGCAACTGCCTTTCCTCTGGGCTGACTTCTACCTCGCCCTTGCTGTCCTTGCTTACGGCCCAGCTTCTCCTCGACTTTCAGAGCCATCTCGTAAGCGTCCTCAACCGTTCTGATGGTTGTCATGCTTAATTCGTCCTGAATGTCGTATCTCAGACCATTCAAGTATCTGGAAACCTTCTCATCATCGCTCTCCCGATGACCTGCTCAAATATTGAGCTTGTAAAACTCTTCGGTGTATTCCTTCACCGTCATCAACTTCTGCCTCAGGTTCTTCATCCTCCTGAATAGATTAATTTGGTAGTCCCTTGGGATGAACTTTGCTTTCATCTTAGTAATCATTCGATCCCAGCTTTTAATTTTCTGTTTTCCTTTGGAACGTCTATCTGCCTGTAGCTCGTCCCACCACAATGTTGCGTGTCCCTTCAACTTCGTGACAGCATGCCTAACCTTTTTATCCTTTTTGATATCCTCATAATCGAAGTAGGTGTCAAGAGCCCTGATCCAGTCCAATAGCTCTTCTGCATCCAGACTTCCTTCATAGACTGGAATATCCATTTTCATCTTTGAACTCATCCAAGCGATAGCTTTTATTAATCACTCGTTTGCTGCATCCTCGGCTGCAACTTCTCCTTGTGGTTCAGCTTCAACCTCATTGTCGGAATCACTAAGATCCCCTGCACCAGCTGTGTGTCTCTGAGCTGTTTCCATCTCCTCGAGTCTCGCTCTGAGATCTCGTATCTGTCTTTCCATCTATGGATTCCCTGCTGGCCTACCTCTTCTTCTCACCTCCCTGTCCTCTGGGTCAAGTGATTGTCTTTCTCTTCTGGGTGGCATGGTGAATTCTTCTTCTCTCTGCTACCGAAAACAAAGAGAACTCTTCTCCCACTCTGATACCACTCTGACGAAGCCCCTGCCTCTCTAAGCTCGGCCGCTTCAACCAGGACCTTCTTCTTCTATGCCCAAAGAGTCAAAATACTCTTCAACCCCCTGTTGGAAGTTCTCAATGCCCATAGGTTCTCTTGGTGATCTCCTTCTTCAATCAGGAAATCGAAACTCAATTGATTGCGAGTTCTGTGCTCATGGATTCGGGTCTCACAAATCCCCGAACCTCAATGGAATATCCACTTCGTGCCTTCCTTGTCTCCTGTCGGGAAATCGTCTTTTTCTTTGTCAAGAGTTGCTCCCCTCGTGAATTCCCAATTCTCGATTCCTGATGGCGCTCCAGTTCTGGCGTTGGCCCTCCGACTACTCCTTTCGCACGTGACTTGCCAGTCCACGTGACCACGCCCTTCACCCTTATCAGGATTTCAGAATTCGTGACTTCGAACAGCGTAGAACTCACACCTCTGGGACCTTCGATCCCCGAATTTCGATGCCACCTATCCTCCACTCCAGGCTTAACCTTGTCAAAAAACCGCGTATCAGGTTTTCATGATTTCCATGGTCGATGTTCACGGGACCTTCCAAACCCCGAACTCCGATAGCCTGACACCTGTTCTCCACTTAGCTCGTCGACTGCGCGGATATCGTGATTTGGGTTTTCATGAATTCTTGTGTTGTGAGTCTCTCGTCAACGAGAACTTTGAAATGCCGAACCCTGAACTCTTCACAATCCTTGGACACGCGTCCTGCCAAGATTTATGGTTGAGATCCCTTCTTAGGATTTCGGGACTTTCAAGGTCTCGATTCTCAGCTTTATGAAACCCCGATGGTGCCAATATCCCGATGCCCCTCCAGGACTCCTCCTCTGCTCCTTCGAGGCTTAAACCCTACGCAACTTTCCAAGATCTAACGGCTGATGGGATTTTCGCTGCTCTCCTCTGCGAATCCTGACCGTTGCTTCCCTTTACTCACAGATTTCTTCAGAAGACTAAAGTTCCTTCCAGAACCCACTTTCCAACACTTGCCTTTGCAATCTCTGCTCGAATCTTCCTTGACCTAAACCTCCTGGGCTCTCTTTCAGCTGTACCAAGAAGGTGCTGTACCTCCTGAGCTTTCTTACTCTGATTTTGTCATAGGTATTTGTGCACACTCCTTGCGGCAATCATTCAACAACTTCCCAAGTGTTAAATCCTTCTTACTCTACGCACTTCCTGCAGCAGCAGCCTCTATCTTCTTTTGCTCTGGTTAACAACTAAGACTTCGGTTGAATGAGAATAAGTGTTTAACTATCGAGCCCTTATCGACGCACTCCTTGCGGATGAATTCAACTGCACCCTATGCAGGAATCTCCCGGCTCAGACAGAGAAACAATTGAAACTTATTCTCTTCTCTCTTTCATACTTCAGTTTAAATCCCTGAAATCACATGCACAGCATATACCAAGCAAATGCATATCTAGAAAGCAAACATTCATGAGCACAACATTAACACAGAAAAACAACAACAACCATGAAATTGAAACAGAACCTCATTCTATTTATTCAATCTTCTGTACATGGGTGTTCTTCACAGATTTCTCTGCTTGCTCTTCTCTCCTGAATGCTGGCTCCTGTTACAATGATACAACGAGCGTGTCTATATCCGTTTTCCCTCTCAGACTCTAAAACTGTCTAATCTGGAAAATAAAATCCTATCTACCTGCATTAAACCTATTAAATGCCTCATCTACCTAAGGACGAGAGCTTAAAGGCTCAAGGTCCACTATAATGTACAAAGGCGCTTTCCATAAATGGTTCATTTATACACTGGCGGATCTCTTGAATGAAAATTCAAAAAGTTTCGGCTGGCCTTGTCCAGCTGTTCGTTGTCTTTCATGCTAGCTCGCTTGTCTTGGGCGATGCTCCTTGATGAGTTGGCGATGCTCCTGCATCATTCTGCAAATTTGGCCTTAAGACTCATCTTGAATCTTGGCCCTTGGGGTGGCTCGACATCGTTCCAACAACAACCTGAAACATCTCGAGGGATAACAACTTGCACACCCTTTATATGCACTTACGCTAAATTGTTGCTGCTTATTTCAATACTTGATTTGAAGATGTATTTTAAACTAATATACCACTATTCATAATATGGGCACCAACCTTGTTGTTAGGTCATTCTCTACATCATCAGCAAAAGCATTTGGGACTTTTGCTTCCCATTGCAATCACTTATGTATCCTACGTAAAGGGTCTCTTTTGTAGGGCATGATCCACCCTTCCCATCTTATAAAATTTGAGAAAGGCCCAAAACCCTAACTCCATTTGTGCATCCTCGAGTTCGTATTGAGAGCAACTCCAAGTCATCTATCAACTTTTCCAAGATTTTAACCTACTATTGACGAG
>ML788021.1:178420-260585 GCA_009831015.1 Picea engelmannii | reverse complement strand
AGCCCTAGTAATAATAATGTTAGAAGATAAGTTCCTCTCAATGATCAAGATAAGGTTGTTGATGGATGTGACCCCATCAATTACATGAATAGCAATAAAAGTAGCTATAGTTTGTTGTGGATCAAATGGTAAAAATGGTTTTTGTGGATACAATAAAAGCAACTATAGTTTGTTTTGCAAGCCCTTGTAATAATAATGTTAGAAGATAAATTCCTCTCAATTATCAAGATAAGATTGTTGATGAATGTGACTCCATTAATTGCATGAATAACAATAAAAGCAACTATACTTTGTTGTGGATCAAATGGTAAAAATGGCTTTTGTCAATACAATAAAAGCAACTATAGTTTGTTGTGATTCAAATGGTAAAAATGGTTTTTGTCAATACCATCAATGTCTTCCAAATTATTGGGATGGTAAAAATGGTTTTTGTCAATACCATCAATGTCTTCGAAATTATTGAGTGACATCACAAAAAGGAATTTCAAAAGAATCAAAAGAAGATGCATGCACATGAAGTCACATGGCCTTGGACATACGCTTCCCAATGTTTAATGGAAAAGAGATAATCTAGGCTTAAGTTTGATCAGTTCCCTCCCTTGCATGGCGGATTTTGTGGAAAACTTCTTATAGTATTGGTTGGCTTGCAATATAATCTTTGATTCCAAGGAAATCCCACATAAAGGGAACGACCCCTAACCCCAGCGCATCATCTATTCAGTCCATCCGATGACACTATTCGCAACTGGCATTATGACACTTCAGGTTCAGAGCGAGGTTGAAAAGGCATATCAAGAAAGGTGTTTTCTTTAGAATGATCATAAAATTCCTGTTCATTACCCTCAACCATCTTCTTGCAATCTTGTACACAATTTTGCTATCGACATCTTAAACTGTCTGGGCAAGATTTCTGTGTGTCTGCTAGCGCTTATGGGAACTTCCAAGTTATTGGAGATGTTATCTTGATTCCTTCTATTTATATCAGCGATGGATATAGACTATAAAACCATCATAAACATTGTAGTTGGGATATCTGGAGCGATCTTAATCATTCTTTTATCAGCCATGAATTTCACTATTCATCAGGTTTTTGCAGCACTGCCACTACAAAATGCAGCAAATATGGGTAAACTTATACAGTAAAATTCACTCATTCGAGATGACTGCAGTGCACTATCGAAAACTGATGCTGCTTATAATCGTTAGATCTACACACCGTACAGTTGTCGAAGCATCTCTTGAGTTCAAAGTCTAAAAGAGAAAAATTCTCTTATCGAAGAGCTTGCAGTCCTTTGAGATAAATTAATATAATCGATGTAAACAAAAGTGGAACTATAACTCTTCGCATATGCATCAACTAGAAGAATATGATATATTGCAAGTGGCTCTTGGATGTCCCATTGAAGTCAAAATGACTTTATTGGTGCCCAAAAGTTGTCCAAATAAGATTTCTAAAAATGCTAATGTTCTGCATTGCGAGTTGAAAATCTCTTAAATTGATGTTACTTCTGCCCAGAGGAAAGAAAATGTATTTTAAGAAAGTGGAGAGGACAAGAACCCTCCAGTTTCTGATTGGTGCAGTACAAATATGAGCAGTTCGTTTTGGAGTGGAGATTGGTTCACTACAACTCCCGGAGAAACCATTCTCTGAGTTTTTCATACGACCAGAGAAATGATTGTGACAACACCAGAGAAATGGATGTGATCACTCGCAAAGCAATGATATGTCACTGACGGCCCTGGTTCAACTTTTGATCATTGATTAAGTGCATCTCTTGAATGATGACAGAGATCAGTTATAAAAGCTTTAATTGCCCCAACTATTACAGAAATTAAGAGGCTATTGAGAAGTATGAGAAACTGAATAATCTACTGCTTATATTGAGTTTTTAATGATCATACAAGTTGATAAACATGATAGAAGAGATCGTAATCAAATCAAAGAGATGAAACTCCGTCTACATCTTGATTTCCAGCTCTATAAAATGATATGTCTCTACGCCATATAAAAGAAAGTGGACTATCACAATGCCAGAATTCTTAACGTGGACTGGTCCCACGTAAGTTGACACGTAGATAAAAGTAATGACGAGGTTCTTTCAAACAAATTTTATTTTATTAAATTGAGGCAGCCCATAAACGCTTCAGTTGGTTAAATCTATAAATGCCCCAACGACTCAAACGGCTCACCAAACATTATTTAACCATCAACAAACAACACTTCAAAGGAGGAAAACATTTGGAGAGAGGTATGATTCGAGCAGTGTAAGGTTATCTTTCATTTTACCATTCATACTTCATTCGTTTTCTGTATAGAGGTTTGATGAAGCAAATAATATTTTGCAAAATCGCAGAAGGAGCATAGTGTTATGAGGAAAATCTCTCTATGGCTAGGGTGAACCACAGCAGACAGGAGTGACTGTAGAAATCGACTCAATTCCAACATATGCTATATAAACTAATGTGCAAAAGAGGTAAGAAAGAGGCCTACCTCGTCCAAACGTTTGATGATGTCCACCATTGAGCACTTTGACCCAAAACTTTATACCTGCAACAAGTTCTCAACAAACAAGCAAAGCAAGCATATAGTGATAACATCACATGTTAGTACATTAGATAGCATAATCCATTAATATTCAAAACAAACATGCCCATGGATCATAACACATATATTTGCAAGATATCAATTGGATGGGAAATGAGTATTTTTATTAATAAATGATCAGCAGAAGTGAAAACATTACAGACTTCCGTATTGACACAGTTCGGAACCGAGAAACCGAGTTCCTTCCAACTGGGCCTCCACCACTTCAATCCTCCACCTAAGGCAAGCTCATATAAGGGAGACAAAGAGGTTCTCCATCAATAAGGGAAGAGCTTGGGGGCTGAACACTGTGTTCAAACTTAAAGGACAAAGGGATGCAGACTCAATATTGAAGTAATAATTTCTTTAGAGTAACTTTGCTCTCAAAGTTGAATTCTCTTCTCTTTTTCCATAGCTCGAAATTGGCTTCTTTATAGCCTTCAAAATGCAACTGAAGGGCCGAGTTGGAACGTTTCTACTATATGGAAGGCCAAGGATAAGAGATATTTTGTCGTGACATGGAAACCCGACATTTATTTTTGATTTTCTGGCACAAATCCTGATGTACACAGGCTGTAGTGGAGCAACCAACATATACACATGTTGTATAACTTGCAAGGTGCATACAAGTGGAAAAATATTTATTTTTGTCTCTGGATTCATTAATCAGGGAAAGTAAGTCTGCATAGGGAAATGGAGTAAGGCCCTCTCTTCAAGATTGCATAGGGTGAGACAAATCTTGTTCTAATAGATGACCCCTAATGTGTGAGGTCAGAGGAGTATCTGCGATGGCCGAAATACATTATAAATAACCCAGAAGTGGAGTGGTAGAGAACCAGTGGGACGAACTCAATTGCTCATTACATTCTGTATTGACTTTGCATACATGGCTGCCAAGAATACATTGCAGATCCATGTGAAAAATATACTAAACACGTGTTTGTGGCCATAAAATAGGCAAATACAAATGTGGTTACATGCCAATAATTGTCATAGTCACGAACAAGGCCTAGTAAAACCAGTGTCACAATCAATCTGAAGATATCTGTATACCATGGAGTACAATCTGATATCCCATGATCATTGAAATCATATAGGTACTGGTCCAATGAAAAGGAAGCAACAACTCAGGAAAGTTGCTGCTACATAATGGTGTCTTCAAGTCTTCTATACAATCCTCCAAAGGTGTAAGTCTACATCATGTGAATTAAGGAATTGAGGTCAAACATAATGAGCCATCGTTTGATTACAAACCATTGATGTATACCGTTAACAAACATGAGACAACCTACCGATAATGAAAGTAGGTATCAAGGCACCAAGTACATTCTTATAAGTGTGAATAGAGGAGTCGGTGTCGAACATATGAAGAATACACCGATCAGGAGTCATTGATGTATTCCCAACTGTTGATGATGAGAGAGCCTGCCACTAATGACTGCAAACCTCAAGGTACTCACAAGACTCTAGATCTCGTTTCCAAATAATGGGCTGATGTCGATGGAAAGAGACCCACTAAAAGGAGAGCATTAAGACATCTCTCATCAGTCAGCACGAGGTACAAAGCATGAGCTTCATGATTTGGTGGGAATCGGACAAAGAACAAGTTCACGAACCAACGACCCTATGTGCCTTTTGCGTGTGAAAAGTAAAAGCGGTACACGAAAAAGACCCTCTGAATAACATCCAATGATGAAAATTGCTGACAAAGATGAGGAACCCACCAATAAGGCTAACAGTATCCAAGACACTGCATGAATCCCAATATGTGAATAGATGTCTTGCTTTCGAACACAAGGGAAACCACTCAGTCAACGACCAATGATGAAGTGTCGACTGTTGGGTTCAAGGTTACCTACAAATGATGGAAGTAGGACCAGGGTGCATGATAGGACTAAAGTATCATGTGATTCTGAGACAAACTTAGGGTATGGCTGATATGCAAAGACAAGAGTTATGAGGAGTGGCTGACACAGGTTGATAGACTTCCTTTGAACAAGAACATGAGACATATGGTGAACTTTGGCCGCATAGACCCAAAGATAAAACGATGAGATGTAGGAGGCATCAATGAAGTTCTATGTAGGGACTGGAAGAGTAACTAGTCGGTAGAGAAGGCTCTGTAATAAGTTCAGCGTCCTAAGGTGATGCTAATCCCAAAATTATGAGCAATGGATTCAAATAACTCTGTTCTCTATTCAAAGGTGACAGGATTGTTGCCAAATATAATATAGTACTCCCTTCCCTCCCATCTTTTTTTGTTTTTTTATAACAAATGAATGCTATTATACAGAGGAGGAAACGAGTGTCACAAGTAAGCAAAAATAATTCCAGCAATGGAACGTACCTATGCTCAATGCAGGGAAGTGCATGCGGGAGATGGACACTCGAGGGATGTTCCCTTCTAGGTATAGGGTGTCAAATTGCGAAGGATATAAACAAGGATTTGCTTGGTTGAGGATGAAAAACTGCTGAGGCAAACAGTTTATAATGAAAATCGAGAACCGGCTATAGGCTCAATACTGTAAGCAGGGGCATGAGATGCAATCACAACTTAATGCCAAAAAATGTCATTTTTTATGTCTTTTAGTCTACTTTGTGTAAAAAAGGGTAAACTTGTGCCAAGTAGATGTCTTTTCAAATCCAATTTACGAGTGTGAAAATGACAAGTTCACTCGACAATATTTTCTATTTTTGGTAATGAGTCAGAAAAGAGCTTAACTAAGACCCATGATCCTTCAAATCCAATTTAACGAGTGTGAAAGGTACAAATCAGTCGACAATCTTTTTGCTTTTTTAAAGAGATGGAAAAGAGCTTAAATTAACTCGTTGACACTTTCTCTAATCAGCATGTAAAGGGGGAGGCCAAGGCTCCCATACCAGCCTTCTGCGAAATGTTAGTATCTTATGAATAACCAACATAATCTTGGGAAAACCCAAATCTCTCAAAGTTGAGGAGAATAAAGCATGAACTGAGTATATAGTCTCTGTGATGGATCAAACCATGTCGCTTAAAGGAAAAGACATAGGCGGGGGTATTGGATACCTCGTAGGACTATCCCAGTCAAAGGTGATCTCTTTAAAACCAGGAGGGAGAAGACTTGGTGAAAGGAAAACTCTCTCTTCTTCAGAAGGCATAGGATTAGGAATGCTAACGACGTGATTGAAGGATGAATCACTCTCTTCAAGGAGAGCAGGATTGACCATATATTGCACTGGTGCGACCACTTCTTCAATTATAGGTTGAAGAGAATGCGTAGTAACGGGTATAAGAGACATTTCACCCTCGAAAAAGGGGGTGAGGTTGGGAGAGGATCACGATAGTGGGACCACTGGTTCGATCAAAGGAGAAGCAGTGTGAGGAGAAACCATAGACGCCTCAGAATCTAATGGGCCCTTGGGTGAGCCCCATGCTTCTGGTATCCCAACAGTAAATAGACATAGATGAGTAAGGTGAATTCCTTCACAAGTCCTACAAAGGAACTTAGGTTTACGTCTGAGATGTCTAGGTTTCTCAATGTCTCCAACATCATTCACAAATGATGGTGACATACTTGTTACACATTAATATTACTCAACTGGATAAGTGTCACATGTTCCTCTCAACTGTCGTAAGTGTCGCATGTTCCTTACAACTTTCGCAAGTGTCGCAAGTTGTTCACAAGTGTTGCAAATGTTGCTCAAGCATACTGTCATAATAATGACACTAAGGAGGCACTTAAAACATCTCATACCCTTGATTTGGAGGAGGGGAAATGGTTAACTAAAGTCAAAGAACTCTTATCCCCTGAAAAGATCCCTTAAAACAAGGTTTTGAAGGAGAGCACTCCCCTATGGCATCCTTAGGAGCGTTGGCGCTCCCCCATAAGTTATTTGGGAGAATTATGACAACAAACCACTTCTCTGAGGGAGTGCTACCCATCCTTAGAGCGTTGGCGCTCCCCTTGAGCCTCCTAGGGAGCGTTATAGCACCCTGATGCCCCTTTTGAGGGAGTGATATCTAATTTGAGACAGTGATTGGCCCATTGAGGAGAATAAGGGGAGGATATCTCAAGTTTAGAAGGCAGTTGCATTTGAATTCTTGGTTCCATCAGAAGATCTCTGATCTAAAGAGGGGATCCCTCAACTTATTCTAAAGATAACTCAAGAGGTTAAGCTTCTCTTAACCTATATAAGCAGGCTCTATGGTGTTGATGGGGAGAAGAATTGCTAGTATGAAATCTATGACCTCATAGGAAACACACAGTCAGTCCAAGGAGAGTGAAGTTGTTATCATCCAGGTTGTGGATCTTTCAAGAAAGGGTTAGACAAAGGGGACTTGACAAAGCTATCGCATTCGCATCTACGATTGTAAGTACTGCTATCGTTATTCTCATTAATATGACACGCTTGGCCTATTTCTTTCTAGTTTGTGTCTGATCTTACATGAACCTATCATTGATAGATAGATCTGTTTTCAAGCTAATACCATTACAGTAGGAAGTGGTCATACTTTGTTTGTCTACAGGACTCATCGAGGAGCGAGAGTTTGAAGCTCAACTCGGAGCATGAAGGGACAAACGTCAATAAAGAGGTACTTCTATTCTCCTTCTCTCTCATGTATCAGTTTGTATAAATTTGAAAGGAAGTTAGTGTCCACGTTAAGCACTTTCTGTCTTAGAGTTAGGGTCTAGCTCTTTGAGGCAATCTACCTATCCGCAGGAAGATTTTTCTATAACAGAAACTGGCAACTCCGCTGGGGAGTCCTCAAATCAAAACTTTTTTTTTTGATTTCTCCTCATAGACCTTGTTTTACCCCTTGATTGTTTCAGACTTGGTTCATTCCTCTTCTGATTGGTTTCATGAGCTGATTGACTCCCTACCCCATCACACTCAACCTAATTGTCGAGACTGAACTACAATTTTTGGATTTTTTTGACACTTTTAGGAGTTTTTGACCTTGGCGCCCCTGTCCCTGTGTTAACAGAGCACTAGCGCTCCCTAAGTGCCTTGCACAGAGCGCTATAATGCTCCTTGCCCTTTGCAACAAAGCGCCAGCCCTTTTTTGGCCCAAAAGCCTTCCAGAATTGCTTTTTTCAGGTTTTTACTTCTGTGTCTCTCTTACTGAGTCACCTTGTGAGTCAATGTTTCTTCCTTGCCAACTTTGACATCTGTCTTTTTGAAGAACAAACATCTTGTTGTTTGGATTTTGCAGCCTTCTTCACTATTGCTGTTGAGTTTTTCTGTCGTTTGGAGTTTGAAACGAATGCATTGTCTTTCTCTCCTTTTTGACTGAGTGAAAAACTCTGGTGAAGGTCATCAAAGGCCTACATATCTTTTCATTTGGTTAAGATCATTGTTCTTCGGCATTTCTTTTGGTGTGAAGTTCTTGATTTTTCTTAGATTGTTCCTTTTCTTTCGCTTCTTGTTTTGATCACGACGAGAGGGTGTATTGTTTCTACGATTCTTTCTTGTGTTGGTCTGATTTTCATTGATCCAAAAGATAATTAGCAAGACGAGCATTGTTTTGAAGGAATCATCATTCGCATACAAACGACAAAAGTACATCTTAATAATTAGTTTGCATTTATGAAATGTTGTAGCATCATATTGGATTTGATTGAGAACAAAATTGATTGAGGGCATTCCTTATCAAGTGTTTGATAGTGAAAACGACTCTTCCTCTTTCCCTTAAATAGGTATTCATTGAAAAGAAACGATTTCTTATCATATTTCATGCATATTTTTGGAAATTGAGTCATCATTCCATTAGTTTCACTTTTGCACACCCTTTGAGTAAACAACAACCATTAAAATCAACGCTTAACTAAAATTTATCAGACTTTTTTACATCTTTGTTAGCAAACCTACATTAGTTTAAGGTGTAGGGCTTTGGAATAGGTTGAAAGGATAACTTTCCAAAGCTATGAAACAAACTTAGTATCTTGCGGTAGGGAGAGTCAAATCCAATTGTCGTATTAGTCTGCCTGGGATCCCCCTCTCACACAGGGGTTACACACGAGGTCGCATTCGGGTGAGTTATAGAGATTATCCCTTTGTGGCCCAACCGGTTGTAGTGGTCGGATCGTATACTGTAGGTCACTGGAAGGTATACCCATGATTATGTGTGGGAGTATTTCAAGCTGATTTCGGACTTGTTATCCAACCCATACGTTCCGATTGGACTATCGACTGTACTTGCCCAGGGGATGACTACGAGTTGGTGACCTTAGTAGCCACAATCTTTAGGGTCTCACACAAGGTGACAGTGAAGCGAAGTCTCACTGTACCTGGAATAGACGTTGGTCAAACTCACTCGGGCTCCTTGGAGGGTAAATCCACAATTACTACATAGAAGCTTGTACCAAGGCATAAGTCTGTTAAGCATGTTGCCAACGTAACTGATCCACCCGCTCTATCCCCGCCCCTTCCTATTTTGATCTCGCGATGTTGTATTTCATCACCAACTAGTGGTTTCATCGTAAGAAGGTTTTTTTGATTGATTGCTTCTCAGATTCATAGCGTGTGTTGTTTGATTTACTTAGTGGAACTTAGGTCGAGTCAGTGTTAATGGCATCGAATCCCAGGAGTACCAATGGAGGAACCCATTCTCCCGGGGAACCTTATACCTTTCCTTCATTTGGAAACTTTGGTCCTCCATATGTTGCAACACTGAGTCTTCCAGGACTCACTATTGGATTACCAGTTTGGTTGTTCCCCACTCCGGTGATCCCGAATCCTCCCAATGTTTCAACTGCACCTAATACTTTAAATGTCGATACACCACCCACACATCAACCTCATGTCGAATTTTCACCTTCTTCACCCATTAAGTCTCCTTCCATTTCTCCTTCTTCACCTAGTGAAATCTCTAAAGCAGGTAGCCAGGTTGATCAGAAGAAGAAGAAATGAAAAGAGAAGAAGAAGAAGACCTCGAAAAGGACCAAGGCCCCAACAACATCATATGTTGGCTCTAAGAAACCAGTTACTGTTAATAGTACTGGGAGTGTTGATGAGGTCAACAAGATTAAAAGGAAGAATCCAAAACCAAAATTCCCTTGCAACCTTTGTAAGGGTGACCACTTTCTGAGGGATTGCCCCGGTCTTACCCAGGTCTTAGAAATGTGGTCCTCCACGTCATCGACATCTTTCAGTCATGTCGATGATACCCCGTCATAGTGATGTTAAGGTTGGTAAGAAGAAGACAACTTTCAAGTTCCCTTGCATGTTCTGTAAAGGTGATCATTACTCTCACCTTTGCCCTCGTATAGACGAGGCTTCTTCTCTTTTGGAAAAACTTCAACTTCCAAAAGGTTATCATAAGATTTCCTCTGACTCATGATTGGTTGATGGACTGGTCAATGTGGTTCCATCCCCGGTCAGTCCAGTTGATCAAGTGGTCAATCTAGTTTCCTCCTTGATTGAACAATAAACCCAAGTAATTGATCCAGTTCCATCATCGATCAACCCCGCTCTTCATCAAAAGAGTGACACCAAAGTGGTCGATCTGTTTTCATCCTCGGTCGATCCCACTCTCCTGTTAGAGAGTGACACTAAAGCGGTCGATCCATTTCTACCCGTCGACCCCATTCTTCCCTTGGAGAATGAAACTCAAGTTTTCGATCCAGTTTCTCCATCGATCGATCCCATTCCTCCATTGAGGAATGATAAAGTGACTGATCCAGTCTCTTCCTCGGTCAGTCCCACCCTTCATCCGAAGAGTGCTAAAGTGGTCTATCCAAGTCCACCATTGGTTGATCCGATTCAATCATCGATCGATCCTACTCTCCCTCTAGAGAGTAAACCCAATACTACCCATGTTTTTCTCATTAATACAGACTCTACCGTACCGGGGGGCATTCCTCCTTCTCCTGCGAAACCCCCTCCAAGTAATGAGGCCATACTTTTTGATTGGGGTGTGCTAACTGGACCTCGTCTTCCCTCTCACATTGCTTTTCAGATTATAGTACAGGTTTGTGGTCAAGACGTTCCTCAAACACTGATAGATGAAGGTGCGTCCATTATTATTTTGTCTTCTGTTGCTTGGTACGCTTTGGGTTGTCTGCAGCTTGCACTGGTTACACAGAATCTGTTAGCTTTTAACAGAAGAACTAGTCAACCTTTAGGGATCCTTCCTCAGTTTCTTGTAACTGTGGGAGGGAAAACTGTCTTTATCAATGTCATGGTAGTCCGATACCCCTTGGATTTCACTTTACTCCTTGGGTGGGATTATTTCTATGCTATGAAATCTCTTGTATCCACCCTTTTCTGTGTGATATATTTCCCTCACGATGGAAGAATTGTGACTATTGATCAACTTTCATTCATCGACCCTGACTGGGTTACCTCCCTAAGTGGTTCTTATGCGCAGATAGTATCACCCCTGCTGCATGTCAATTATGTGGCGTTATATCCCATGCTTTCAACTTCTGATGATTTAGATACGGTAGTTGACATGGTGATTTCTTCGGTAGGGTTATTGGAGCCTGATCTCCTTACCCCTGTCACGACCCTCGACATGTCTTCCTTCCTGAGTGATTGTCTTCCATCTAGTGAATATCTCCTGGAGGCCATGACCACGTTTTATCCTTTAACATGGTACCCTTCCAGAGCATTATCCTCTTGGAAGCCATGATCTAGACGAAACTAAGAGCATAGTTTCTCTTCTCTGTGGCAAGATCGTTAAAAAATGAAACAGAGGTCTTGAGCATAGTTCTTTTCCTGTGTCAAGATCGTTAAAAAATGAAACAATCACCTCTCCCTTCAAGTTGATTCTTTCGCCAGATCTTGTAGATGTCAAGTTGATTCCTTCGTTAGGTCTCGTTTTTGAACCTTCATTTCATCCACATGTATCCTTTTTCTCCATCTAGCAAAGAAATTGGTGACAACCTCAAAGTTGGTGAATGAATTGAAGCTTGGGGGGCATGTCTCCAGCCTTTGATGATCATTATGGAGCTAAGCCACTAGCTTTCAAGCTGGGGGCATACCAAGCTTAGTCTTTGTTCTTTCTCATGCTCGTAAATACATGAGAATGCATCCGGGTAGACTTTTATCTCTTTTTTGGACCTGTATGGATACATGCAAAAGGAACCCCATGGAGTCATCTTTAAACTCTTTTCAGACTCTCTAAATATGAAAATATTGTCGAGTGATCTTGCTTCCTTTCGCACACGTTAAAAGGTTTGAAAGGGCGTCTTTCGAGCGATAGTTTATCTCTTTTTCGGTCTCGTTAGACTACTGTATGAAAAAGGAACTGAGAGAGTTCTCTTTTAAGTGTTTTTCCAGACTCTATAATCATGAAAAACCTTCGAGTTTTCTATCTTTGGACTCGTTAAAACACACGTCGACAGGCCCATACGGGATCGATCCCTTACTTCTTCCAGTTCGTTAAACAAAGGAAGAGGAGCTTACTGAAGGTGAGTTATATTGAGCATATGTTATCCTCATCGAGCTCATTAAATCAAAAAGAGGTACTTGTCTATCTGGATGGGGGAAAAATTGAAAGGAGCAAGCCAAGAAGTCGCTTGAGAACATTATCCAGCAATTCTTAGAGTCGCCCTTGAATACGACAGTTTTTCATTTGCATGCATCATGATCCGCTGAACCTCTACACTGAGCCAATCCTTTGAGTCCCTTTCACTCCTTTGGGTCACCCGACGCAAGTCACAGTATCCACTGCATAGTTTTGGTCCATGTCATGTTTTGCTATTGTGCCTCAATGTTCAAGGGAAGTATCCGCCTCTAGAGTTGGCCATCCCAAATATTTTGCCTCAAAACCCGTGTTAGTCCATGTCCATTTGATCTACCAATTACATCTCTATGTCCATTTCGTTTCGTTGATGGGGGATACATCAAGGCCCTCCCTCGACGAGTCTATTCCTGTCGACTTCAACACATTATCCAGGAATCAGGCTTAGAAACCAGTTAGTACTTTGGGACCTGCATGCCTCAATGGCAGGCCTCCTCACATTCGACAGTAGGTTTACCTCATTGACCTCTGATTGGATGATTCCACGGATGTTCAACCTCATCTCATCTATTCACATTCACTGGAATGTACTAGGGTACCTTGGGAATCATAGACATTAATGGTGATCTCCCTCGCACTTGTTAATGGTTCACACCATTGACCAGTAATCAAGTGGTTTCTGCCATGTTCGACATCAAGACATATATTCGCATGGTTAGATTCGTACCATATTGGGATTGGTAAGAAGACCCTGGGTTGAGTGATCACTTTGATATATGTTTTTCCTAGGTTGCGAAGGAGTTTCTATTGGGAAAATAACACATACACTATTACATAGATCCACTTTGTATTGGTCATGGCTATGTCTTGTCATCTCATAGATCCACTGTGTATTATTCATGGCTACAATCAGTCCAGTCATCAGAGTATAGATCCACATTGTATCTTCGGTGGCTATACCTTCTTATCAATACAATTATGGATCCTCAGTGTATTTTATGGCGGCCATATCTTGCAAGTCTTGATCACCCAAGCATTGGTATGTCTGCCTTGGGTTTTGAAACATGTCATAATATTTGTTGGATGTTTGTGTGCAGCTTCCGTCAGGTTCTCCGAGTCTATACCCTTGCTTGAAAGTCTACAAAGCATTTCAATTATCAGTTCTCATATTCTAACTTCATGCTTTGGGGGGCATTCTGTTACACATTAATATTACTTAACTGGATAAGTGTTGCATGTTCCTATCAACTCTTGTAAGTGTCACATGTTCCTTACAACTTTCGCAAGTGTCGCAAGTTGTTCAGAAGTGTTGCAAATGTTGTTCAAGCATACTGTCGTAATAACAACACTAAGGAGGCACTTAAAACATCTCATACCCTTGATTTGGAGGAGGGGAAATGGTTAACTGAAGTCAAAGCACTCTTATCACCTGAAAAGAGCCCTTAAAATAGTGTTTTGAAGGAGAGCGCTCCCCTATGGCATCCTTAGGAGCGTTGGCGCTCCCCCACAAGTTATTTGGGAGCGTTATAACAACAAACCACTTCTCTGAGGGAGCGTTACCCATCCTTAGAGCGCTGGCGCTCCCCATGAGCCTCCTAGGGAGCATTATAGCGCCCTAATGCCCCTTTTGAGGGAGCGCTATCTAATTTGAGGCAGTGGTTGGCCCATTGAGGAGAATAAGGGGAGGATCTCTCAAGTTTAGAAGGAAATTGCATTCGAATTCTTGGTTCCATTAGAAGATCCCTGATCTAAGGAGGGGATCCCTCAACTTATTCTAAAGATAACTCAAGAGGTTAAGATTCTCTTAACCTATATAAGCAGGATCTATGATGGTGAGGGGGAGAAGAATTGCTAGCATGAAACCTATGATCTCATAGGAAACACACAGTCAGTCCAAGGAGAGTGAAGCTGTTATCATCCAGGTTGTGGATCTTTCGAGCAAGGGCTAGACAAAGGGGACTTGACGAAGCTGTTGCATTCTCATCTACGATTGTAAGTACTGCTGTCGTTATTCTCATTAATATGACACACTTGGCATGTTTCTTTCTAGTTTGTGTCTGATCTTACATGAACTTATCGTTGATAGATAGATCTATTTTCAAGCTAATACCAATAGAGTAGGAAGTGGTCCTACTTTGTTTGTCTACATGACTCATCGAGGAGCGAGAGTTTGAAGCTCAACTCGGAGCGTGCAGGGACAAACATCGATAAAGAGGTACTTCTATTCTCCTTCTCTCTCATGTATCAATTTGTATAGATTTGAAAGGAAGTCAGTGTCCACGTTAAGAACTTTCTATCTTAGAGTTAGGGTCTAGCTCTTTGAGGCAATCTACCTGTCCGCAGGAAGATTTTCCTATAACAATACTCTCAGCACGATATGTAGAGGCAGGAGATTCATATCCTACATGATGTATAGGGGTTGTAGATGTAGCATTGATAGGACTTGTGGTGATAATAATGTTTCCCCCAACTTGACTAGCAGTGGTCGGGTGCGAATTATCAACGAGACTTGCAGAAGTAGTTAACCCATCACCAGCATAACTAACAGACATTGGCGATGGAGCACCAGTATGACTAACAATGACTGGTCTAGAAACAGGTTGTGGCATTTGTTTCCAAGATCTAGGGAAAGATTGACTTTGAAACATCGTAAGCCAGGATGGGTCCTGGTTTACCCCCTATCCCTATCTAGGAATGTAGTATCCTCCATTTAATTGATTCAGAGAGGTTTGAATGGGCATCATCACTGAAGTCTGCAAAGAGATGGAAGTAGGATAGGAAATATTTGAGTGATGATATATGTTGCCCCTTGGTGAAGGGGTTCCATGAAGAGGATAGCCCGAATTGTAAAACTGATTCTCCTCGTGAGAGACACCCGAGGATATATGTAAACTCACCATGGAAAAAGTGTTCATAGGAACTGACATGGCGGGTGGGGGATACATGGATGGAGTGTAATAAGTAGAATAAGCACCCATTCATGATAAAAATAACTCAGTTGAGAATCCTAAGGTCAACTAGTAAGAAAAAAGCACAACAAAATTCAAATCATCAATATGCATGCAAACGGGCTAAAGTGGCTAAGTGGCCTCCATCCCTAAAGAAGGTATGTCTCGTCCAAGAGGGACTTGAGACTCCCCGCTAAAGATCGAAGGTAAAAAAGTTAGTTATAGGGGCCCTCGTGGGCTTAACAACCAGTCGATCAGATCCCCCCAGAGAGGTAATCCTCCATAAAGGTTCTATGATGTCCGAACCCTATCTAACCCAGGGTACTTGCATAATAACCTCTACATGTAACCTATGAGATACCTAAGTCAAGCAACTAATAAACCACTATATAACCGATGCACGGGTGAGTAGTCGTAAGTCTGGATCACCGTATGGGCAGGGTAGCAAAGCCTAAAACCTTGAAAGTACTGCCTCTCATGGAGGTATGGGCACTAGTAAGATCTCCAAATATGAATAAATCCAAAAAAATATCTCTAACTCTAGGTGAGTATCTGGGGGATATCCCTTCAACCAACTTCGTGTGACCTCGTGATTAACTCCGGTGTGAGTGGAGCCTCCTGATCTTACCAATTATACAATGGATTTCTCCACTCCCTGACTCAGACACATATGTTGATTTAATTGTCTTGGAGAAGTTTACTCACAAAATCCTATTCCAAGGCACTAAATCCTAGACTAGTTGTGCACCCTAGAAAATATAATCGTTACTAATAAATTTTAAATCATAACATTGATTTTATGGTCATGATTACTCAAAAAGTATATGGTAATGAAACCAATGGTGTTATGACTCTGCAAGAAAGTAAATATGAAGATAATGCAAAGTCCTAACTTTAGCTTTTGATGAATGATATGCTCCTAAAAAAATGCAATTTCCAAATTCAAATCTACTATTCAAAAGTAAAGATGCAATCTTTCACTGTATGTACTAAGCTCTTGATAAAAATTCGAAAGACAAAAAATACCAAGAATTGCAAAATGCCTATTTTTTTTGTATTTTCAATATATTAAAACTAAAAATGCATGGATTGAAACGTAACTTGATATATAAACCTACTATGTATAGAAGAAATACAACTCAAGCAGGATATCAAGCAACAAAACACCCAACTCAATGTACAAGGACAATAAAAATGAAAAGATGAAGAGAAAAACTTCACCCAAAAATTCAACAAAAAGAGGGTTTCGTGACATCCCACAGGCACTCAACAACAACTACAGAGACCTAAGAAGGCTCAACAATCATAAAATAACACCCAACAAACACCAGACCAAGCAAAAAGGCAAGGACAATGGGTGTACGTGATTGTTTGGGAAAACAATGTGCATATATGCAGCTTGGAGTGAGACAACACGCGTGTGTATGCGACTGTCAAGCAAAAAGGTGCGTATATGCTTTGAAACAAAGCCAGGCAAGGGAAAAGGGATGAAAACTAATACCTAGAGTGAACAGGAGCTGTCAAGCAATGATACGACAAGAACCACAATAGAAACGAGAGAAATCTATAGAGAAAAGTACTTCAAACCCTAAGAAAGAAAATTCTTCCCCAGTATGGTCGCCAATTTTTTTATGAGGAAAATCTCTCTATGGCTAGGGTGAACGACAAAAAACATGAGTGACTGTAGAAATCGACTCAATTCCAACATATGCTATATAAAATGATGTGGAAAAGAGGTAAGAAAGAGACCTACCTCGTCCAAACATTTGATGATGTCCAACGTTGAGCACTTCGACCCAAAACTTTATACCTACAACAAGTTCTCAACAAACAAGCAAAGCAAGCATATAGTGATAATATAACAGGTTAGCACATTAGATAGAATAATCCATTAATATTCAAAACAAACATGCCCATGGATCATAACACATATATCTGCAAGATATCAATTGGATGGGAAAGGAGTATTTCTATTAATAAATGATCAGCAGAAGTGAAAACATTACAGACTTCCATATCGGCATGGTTCGAAACCGTGAAACCAAGCTCCTTCCAACTGGGCCTCCACCAATTCAATCCTCCACCAAAGGCAAGCTCATATAAGGGAGACAAAGAGGTTCTCCATCAATAAGGGAAGAGCTTGGGGGCTGAACACTTTGTTTAGACTTAAAGGAAAAAGGGATGCAGACTCAATATTGAAGTAATAATTTCTCCAGAGTAACTTTGCTCTTAAAGTTGAATTCTCTCCTCTTTTTTCATAGCTTGGAATTGGATTTTTTATAGCTTTCAAAATGCAACTGAAGGGCCGAGTCAGAATATTTCTAGTATATGGAAGGCCAAGGATCATAGATCTTCTGTCGTGACATGGAAACCCAACATTTATTTTTGATTTTTTGGCACAAATCCCAATGTACACAGGCTATAATGGAGCAGCCAGCATATACGTATGTTGTATAACTTGCAAGGTGCGTACAAGCGGAAAAATATTTATTTTGGTCTCTGGATTCATTAATCAGGAAATGTAAGTCTGCATAGGGAAATGGAGTAAGGCCCTCTCTTCAAGATTGCATAGGGTGAGGCAAATCTTGTTCTAACACATATCAAGATTGGGTTTAGGTTATGTTCTCGAGGTAATTTGTTTATTGGATGTTTTTGAGGTAATTTGTTTATTTGCTCAAGTCTGTTGTGTTTTAATTCTAAATTTTTCAGTATTAATCAATTTGCTTATATGTAGATAGTTTCCTTGAATTTCACCAGTATTGCTCAGTTAAAAATCTGACTTGATTTTCTTCTGTCTTTCTTCTATACTTGGCTATTCTATTGTCTGAGGTTGATTCCATCTAGAATGGTTAAAAACTAGAATCCTTTTCTTCTTTGTCTTTCTTCTATACTTGGCTATTCTATTGTATGAGGCTGATTTCATATAGAATGGTTAAAGACTATAACTCTCATCTAAAATGGTTAAAGACTAGAACTCCGATCCAAATTTACACAAAGACTTGAAATCTTAAAAAAATCCAATAAAATGTATGGGGATTATGTCTAAATAAAATATTAAACTTTCTTTTTTCAACTATGAGTTTTTTTTGTTGGTTCGTTATTTCACTTAATGTGTTTTTAAATAAAATAAAAAAACACAAACACATTATTTTATTTTATGTATTTTTGTTTATTTATTTGGTATATAATTCTTCTATTTCTTTGGTTCATTTGTTTTTGTTTTACTAATTGAAACATTAAAATAAAAACATGGCATTCCATTTCATTAACTTTGACATTTGAAACAAGATAAAAGACTCATTATATTAGCAAGTTTGTTTATATTTTATTTATATCAATTTTATTTTAACATTTTCACTTTAATTCTCCTAATTCTCCTATATTTCTTTGGTTTATTTGTTTTTTGTTTTATTAATTGAAACATTAAAATAAAAACATAGCATTCCATTTCATTAACTTTGACATTTGAAAGAAGATAAAAGATTCATTATATTAGCAAGTTTGTTTATATTTTATTTATATCACTTTTGTTTTAACATTTTCATTTTAATTGTTCATTAACTTTATTTAAATTATATTTTTAATTCTCCTATTTCTTTAGTTCATTTGTTTTTTGTTTTACTAATTGAAACATTAAATTAAAAACATAGAATTCCATTTCATTAACTTTAACATTTGAAAGAAAATAAAAGACTCATTATATTAACAAGTTTGTTTATATTTTATTTATATCAATTTTGTTATAACATTTTCACTTTAATTGTTCACTAACTTTATTTAAATTATTTATTTATTTATTTATTTATGAGCTTAAAATATTTCCTTTAAATATTAATTGATTTTTATATTTCTTTCTTTTTATTAAATCATTTTTCACTTCAACTTTTTATTATTAAATCTTCACTAATTTTTTTTTACATTTCATATAAAAATAAATTAAAAATTGCAAAGTTACAAAAACTTATAAAATTTTAATAATTTAAAAAAAAAAGAAAAGATTCATTTAATTATGCTCTTTAGGATTTTCTTGTAAATACCTAACTAGTTAGTTTAAATAATTCAACTTTCTTTCTTAAGTTTTACTTACATTTGTAATTTCAATCTAACTTTGTTTAATTTACAAAAAAAAATACAATGCAAATCAAATACTGCAAAATCATAAAAAAAAATATTCATGCTTAGACTCTTGGGTTTAGGGGTCTAATGTGTTTTATTTCTGGGGATTAAAACTTAGGGTAACATTCCCACCTCTTCCCGCGTAGACTCATAGGAGGTTGAGATGTTGGCTTCAAAACATTCTTGTTTTGACATAAACACATGACATACCCAATCCTTAACTGAAATTGTTCTTCTCATCAAGATCTTTCCAATGGGATATTGTGCACCCCAAACATAGTTTGTATGTGAAAGTTGCATCCCTTGGAAGTTAACATATCAACTAGACTCCTTAGGGCCCACATTCCTTTTGACCACTTAGGGTTTAGTCCTTTATGTTAAAAGGCCATTTTGGCCTCTTGGGAATAAGTGTATCTAAAACCTCTCCCTCTAGAGAGAAGCTACCACCATTCTATCTAGTTTGTATTTCTTTTCATTTGATAGTCTTTTCCTATTTCATTTATTAATAGAATCTTGTTCACACTATATTAATGTTCTCTTTGGAACGTTTATGAGTGTGTATTTACATTCATATTCCCACATTTTATTTCGTTCTCTATAGAGTCCATATTAATGGTATCAGAGAAATCTGTTATTTGTTATTTATTAATGCATGTCCCCAACTAAGGTTAGGGTATAGAGATTTGCATCTCGAACTTAGTTTTTTTGGGGAAGACCACTCTTTCCAACCCAAGAAACCTCCCATGGTAGATGAAAAGAGAGTTGATGGAGAAAGAGATCATGTGAACTTGTTGTTTGAGGAAGGTCTCTCATGATTGAGGAATGAGATGATGAATAATTTCACCTAGATCCTTCAACAAATTCCAACAATGACCGAGACACATTCAACAAGAAACCATTTTGGAGATGAAACACACCTCAAGGTACAAGTTAAATTTGATAGTCATTTATTTGAAGGAAATATAGATGTAGATTCTTTGGATAAATAGTTAAATCTATTAGATTACTTTGTTCAAATATTTTCAAGCATAAAAAAGATAACCTTTGTGCTCCTTAAATCCCTTCCCCATGTCAAAGATTGGTGGAAATGTTACTAGGAGAGAGCCGATGGGGATGAGTCTACAATGTTTAGGATAGAAACCACTAGGGAAACTTTTTGTTGATTCCCTTAAGGAGGAATTATACCTTGTTAGGAACTATGATGATTGATACATGAGATGGAAAACTCTACATCAAGAGAGATACTAGACAATGTTGGAGTACACCAATATATTCCATAACTTGTGCTCAAACATGGGTATCAGATACTCTAAGAAACACCTGGTTTTAAATTACAACAATGGATTACATAGGTACATCCAAATAGAGATGGATTTATTGGACATTTGTTACACACCCTACTACTCGATTTCCCCAAAAACTGACCTTCCCAAGACGATTGCAAAATATGATATCTTTCTTACAAAACGAATGGACATAATAATGTAAACACAATAACAAGAAATATGCATGATGGGAAAATAAATCATAACTAGCCATGCATAAAAATTAATATCATATAGCATGTCTTAAGCATATCACATAGATAAATAAAATACACAACAGAATAAAATCACAGAGAAAAATAGAGAGAATTATCTATGTAAAAGAATTTCACCAGCTAGTTGCAGACATTGGATGTTCCACCCAACCTTAGACACTATTGTTCTAGATATCAACAACATGTCACCCCTGAGCTAGGGCTATGAATCCACAAGGACGGGTCCCAGGATGACTCTGGTTTTCCCAAACCAATCTAGATAATCAACTCTCATAGTTTCTCAACCATATAACAATAACATTTTACCATCTCTCTTTCCTCTCAGCCTACTCAATGCAAGAGCATGAACCCCCTTCATTTCCACTCAGTCCCTTAGGATACTCACCTTGATCCATGGATCCAGTACTACTGGTCAGGAAATCTCAATGCTATAAACTTCTAGGATTCTCAGATGTAGACAGTCTTGGAATTACTATCAACTTTCTCATGCATAAAGGCATCAAATCCTTGTTGGAACACCAATAGTTCCTACAGCCAACAATCATGGTTCACTGCCTCCAACAACTCGTCTCTCCATGTCCACGACTAGATCCAATGTGAGTGAGAGGGAAGGTAATCCTGAACAAGACTCAGGTTGCCAAAACAAACCAACAACCCAAAATAATGAAGCAACAACAATCAAGAAACCAACCAAACGAAGCAACCAAGGAGTAACCCCCAAAAAACCCACAGACATGGTTTATATAATTTTCAAGGCATAACATGGCCTCCCCAAGAGACTCACATGACCTTACCCCTTCTCACTAAAAATCAAGGGTAAAATTATTAGTTAGAACTATTTCAAGGGAAGTTCATTGTCTTTCCCCTTTTTCTTCTTTTAATTTTGAGTGGCAGCGAGACCCATATACTCGTGGTAAATTCTATACCAAACGAGAGTAGGTCTTGTTATCGCACAATTTGTAGCTAGGTCAAAAGGGTATAAAATGTAGGGAGAACTGGCGTAACATGAACCTACCCTACCCAATGTCAACACAATGGGGAGGTTCTTTCTCTTCAAGGAGGTTAGGCCCAGGGGAGACGTCCCTGGTAACCTGGGGTTTTGAAGAGGCTAAAGTTTTAAAGGTCAAAGTAAAGGTCCCTCTTCAAAGGTCACCACCTAGGACAGATAGTCGAGCTAAACAACCAAAAATGAAGTGTAGGCCTAAATGAGAACACCTGCCCAGAACAAAGCAACAACAAACTAATACATGCAAGCTATAATTCAATAGGTTAGTACTTCATATAACTATCTAATATCAATATATAACGAATTGCAACAATAAATATTGATGAAGTCAATGTTTGTTAATATAGCAATGAAATAATACTACTTCACCAATAAATGTCAAGATGATGTGGCAATCAATGTATTTAATCAATCCTTATTCAATAAATGCATCAAACCATCATCCAATTGCTCAATATATAAAGAATGTTGCATCAAGATGAAATAACCAACTGTGACGTCAACTTTTTAGGGTTAGTAGTTAGTTAGGGTTTCAATTTATAAAAGGTTTTGAGAGTTGTTTCAATCACTTTCACTTCAACGTTGGAGTCCTAAGATCAGTGCCTATGGGCAAATGGAGTCAAGTTAAGGGAGGACGCAAAGGTTGAAGGAAAAGGATAAGGTCTAGAGGGAAGGGTTCTGAAGTGTTGTTATGGCAGGGCCCCAGAAGCAAAACCCTAGGGGAAAGAGGCTCACTTCGGTGTTGCTAAAGCAAGGCCTCATGCTCTTTCCTCCTTCCTCAGGTTTAACTTGGAAAAATTGCTAGCATAAAGATAAATCAAGACACGAGAGTGAGATGAGGGAGGGTGTTGCTAAAGCAAGGCCCTATCACCAAACCCCAGAAGAAGGATGGCCCTAAGTGTAGATAACCTATGCCTGGGACATCACCTCCTTCTTGAATTTAGAGGGTATGGCTAGCTGAGGGGAAGAGAGAAATGAGAGTGTATCTATGGCTAGGCTCTTCCTTTCTCCTTCAATGGATGAAAATTTATCTTTTAGGGGACATGAGATAACAACCTACTTGTGTGTTTATCCCTTAGGGTTTTAAATCGGCAAAGTTTATAAATAAATGTAAGAATATAAGACTACAACCATTCAATTAAGAAGTTTTGTAGAAAAAACACTTACATATCACCATGAAATAGTATTGCAAACCCTAGTTGTAAACCTTCCTCCAAGAGAAATGCCAAAAATGCCAAGAAAAGTGCTCCTTCAACAAGTGCACCTCACTCCAAGAGAAAAAATACCCAAGTAGGGTGAAAAAATCAGGTCTCACTAGGAGAGTGAGTGTTGTGTTATGGAAAAATGAGGATAAAAGTCCTCAATATATACTGTATCACTGACCTTTAATTAATTTAGATCATAAAAAATAGTCGACAAGGCTATAAACCAAAATCATATTGTTTTTACATTAAATTGTCAATTAAAACCCTAAATAAGATGTAATAAAGGCAAAGGCCCCTTCAAAGAAGGTTCTAGCCCCTTTCAGGGAAAATGAGACATCCAGGAGAAAAACAGTAGCCCCCTAGGGGCTTCTCCAACATGCCACACGTGCCACTGTTGCCCAGCCTGCCTCCAAAAGTGACCATGAAGATGGATGACATCATGGTGATGATGGGGACATTTTGAGGCTTCCAAGGCCAACGTTCCACTGAAAAGGGGTCATTCCCCCTAGGTCAGGCTTTGCCAAAGTCCCTCTGATGAAACGTCCTCTTCTTCTCTGGTGTAAAACCCCGATCACACACTGTCTCGTCTCTACCCCTCTGACGGGGTCTCAGCAACCATCTGATGGGATCTTCAGCCCCATGGAGGTCCGATCTAGTCATCTCCCCATGTGTACCAGTCCAAATGGTACTTGTCTATCGGGCATGGTCCTGCACATCAAAAACTACACCCTCCATGGGCTCATTAGTCACAGGAATGATAGCAATGTTAATCACATTTCATCATTAATTTTATCAAACATATGCATAAAAACCCTGATAAATCATTCAATAGCTCCAAGAGATTACAAAAACCCACAATATAAGGTCGAGAAAAAGGACAAGACACCCTATTGGGCTAGTATCCATAAGGAAAGGAAAGTTTCCAATGGTTTTCATCCAAGCCATGTAAATGAGGTTATGTAGCTAAGGGATGTCCAGACATACGGGTAGAGTGAGAGCTAGGGATGCATGATATTACCTGTGGGTGCCTTTGTAGAAGGCGAGTTGTACCCGTCATGGATGCAATTTTTTCCAAGCCCTTTCTTGCCTTTATTCTTTTCTTTATTTGCTTTTTTATCTTCTTTTTCTTTTTATTCAAGGACTAACTAGAGGACACTTCCTTGGCATGGTGACCAGAGCTAACAACGTTACCCATAAGTACTTTCACAGAGATGATAAGTCAGGCTCGTGATGAGACCTCCTTTCCCTTGGCCATGCAACTAAAGGTCATTGCCCTGTTGTGGTAACCAGATGGTGGCAATGTCATGTTGTTACGTACCCATGAACATAATAGGTTGGCTCGTGATGAGACCCCCTATCCTCTTGACTAGGCCTTGTTTGTTATTTTTTGGGTCCCTCTTGTTTCTTGCTGAGAATCTTTTTACTGCCTTCTCAGGGATCCCTAGGCGAAGCATCTCAAGGTTTTATTTCTAGAATTTTATTTCTTATCAGCCACTTTTACCTTATTTTCCTTTAGCCCCTTCTTCCCACGAGATAAGGTGCAACCCTACAAACAAGTCAACCTAATGACTGGACAAGGGGAATGGGATAGATGAGTGGGAGATAAGATGGAAAAGTTGTGGTATGATGGGAGCGGACGATGGATCTTCAGAAATCCCCTAGTGGCAAACCAAAACCTATGGGTACAGGCTTGCTAGGGCATCCTGTCAATCTCCCCAAGCATGGTCAACTGGGCTAATGTAAGATCCAATCAGTTGTCAGAGATAAAAGGAATCAAATGCATACATTTAAAGGTTTTAACGATCAAAAGTGACACATACCATGATACCTAGACCAATTACCTCATGGAGCAAGAGCCTCTTTTGATACAAGACCAAGCCGAAGGTGATGGATGTTGTTGCTGCTGAAAAGACAAGTCTGATGAAAGAAGAAAAGGATGGGCCCTCCAGGGCCATGCTCAGGTCAATCCTGCTCTCAGTACTCCATGTCTAGGACTTGTGGGGCTCGATACATGATCTCCTGGTTATCCCTAAAAATCAAGGATAACATTTGGCTCCAACTCGGGGACTTGTGCTCACTGTAGAGCGCATGAGAACGTCAACATCTATGGCATAACCTGCAGACCTGCTCAAACTCGATAGGGGCATCAATAACAAAAATGGGGAAGTAATGCCACCCCATCATACATACATACATATATATATATATATATATATATATATATATATATATATATATATATACTAAAGTAAAACAATCAACATGTAAATGTAAAGAAAAGCACCTACCTTTATTTTCCTGTTGGATGGATATTCGATGTAGTCAAACAACGAGTGTAGCCAATCTAGCAATGTCCCACGGTACCTACCTTTGTGCTTCATCATAAACCAAAATAATGATAAGTCAAGCACAAAAATAACATGGGTTAGAAAATGTATCAGATCATCGGGAATCACAAAGTCTAACTCATGGAGGCAGGTGGGAGGGATAAAATCATGCCAAGTCCATCTCTGAGGAAAGTACTCAATCCACTTCAAGAAAAGGTCATGAAAAATGCAAGGTTCATAAAACTGACTCAAAGGGCCTGCCAACTGGCAACCTAGGACATCCTCATGCTCTGAAGTCAAGGAAGGGATCGATAAAGATCTAGCAGATGACTGGCAAGCTATCAAGGGAATGTTGAAAAACTGGGATAACTGACTCAAACTTGCAGTACCCAACCAACCTTTGGAGTCTAGGGTTTTCCTAAGAGGAAACTCAACATTAAAAATAAACTTCCCAACTACACCTTTAATGGAAATGCAAGGTAAGGTAATAACAGGTGGCTGGAGTGAGAAGTCATGAGAATCCTTCTTTAGGAAAACAATGTTCTTACTTGTATCAAAGTCTGAGCACAGTGGTGATTGGCAATCATCTTCATGGAGAGAATCCAAGTGCTCAGAAGGGTACTCATAAAAGGTCTCAAGGTAAGACTGAAAATCATCAGGAGAACAAGGTACTAGGTCATCCTTGGTTTTTTGAAAAGTATGGGTAGAAATATCATCTCCTTGTTGCCACTAGTCAAAAGTAATTTGTTGTGATAATTGCAAGGGAAACACTTGGAAGTGACTCTCAGTGTCATAGATGGGATCCAGGTCATAACCAACTATATCCCACCTACGTCTCCCAACATGTATGAACTCATCAATGTTATCAACAATGTCAATATCTATGTCATAACATGCAGGGTTTGAAACATTTGAAAACTCATTCTCCTCCTCCTCATTTCCTTCATCATAAAGTAAAGCATCATCAAAAAATAGGGGAGGAGGGAAACTTACTGTTTCTTCTTTTGTAGGGGCTTCGAGGACTTTGGTGTTTTCAGCATGTATTATTGTTTCATCCTCACGGATTTCTTCTTTGTCTTCAATTGTACAGCAAGGAATATCCATTTGATTCAAAACTTTCATTTCTCCTTCATTTTATGGATCAAGGAATAAGGTGTCATCGAAATCCTGAAGTGGAAAATGACTAACCTCATCTTCTCTTTGTTGTGCAGGAGAAACAGTTTCTTCGATGACCTCATCAGATTGAGGAGCAGGGGTTGGTACTTCATCATCTTGCTTGGGTTTTTTCTCCTTAATCATCTCCTCATTCTGTTGGTCAAAACCCTATTCCCCTCTCTCTTATGGATCTTCAGCAAAGGTTTCAAGGGAATCTAGTTTTATCAAACTAAGAGTGTCCATGGTATGGTCATTGGTTCTAGACAAGGAGAGATTCTTTTTTATTCGAATGGCCATGTTGTGAGCTTCTGCAAGTGTTTTTGGATTCCTTTTATTTAGGAGGAAGCTCAAATGCCCCTGAAGTCCATTAATATAGAGATAAACGAGGTACTTGTCTTTAGGACGATGGCTTTCAGGAATCTGGTAAAGCAATCTCTAGAACCTTGCTCTAAAAAATCTGAAAATCTCAGCCTCTGTTTGTTTTATGATTTCAAGACCTTTCAGCAATGATTGTATATCTTCCAATTTCATAACCCACCTTGCAAGGAAGATTTCTTAAAAATGGTCCATAGATGTGATACTGGTAGCTGGAAGATTATCATACCATCTTCTAGCCTCTCCATGTAGAGAGGTGGAGAAGAGTTTCATCACCAAATCTTCAACCTCGTCACTGATAGGGCAGTATTGAAAGAAATCCCAGAATTTTCTCATGTGATAATCATGACTTTCTCCATCGATGCCAGCAAATCTAGGGAGACAATTTTTATAAAATGAGGTCATTCGTCTAGGATATCCCAGGCTTTTACTCATGTCCAAAGGTTTGTAGTTCCCTGGATCCCATTGTGAAGTCATACTTGGCTTCGTCATCAGTGGAGTCACCAGATAATTTTCTTGAAACTATCAAAATATAAGGGAAAACACCCTAAGTGGAGTCGCCAGATAAGCTTGTAAGATAAGGCATCTAAGGCAAGGCTTACCGAAAAGTGTCATTTTTTTAGGAGAATTCACTTAGTGTTCCCTGACAGTGGCACCAAAATGTTATCCCACAGTTTGTAGCTAGGTCAAAAGGGTATAATATGTAGGGAAAACTGGCGTAACAGGAACCTACCCCACCCAATCTTACCACAATGGGGAGGTTCTTTCTCTTCAGGGAGGATAGGCCCAGGGGAGACGTGGCCGATAACCTGGGGTTTTGAAGAGGATAAAGTTTTAAAGGTCAAAGTGAAGGTCCCTCTTCACAGATCACCACCTAGGATAGATAGTCGGGCTAAACAACCAAAAATGAAGTGTAGGCCCAAATGAGAACACCTGCTCAAAACAAAGCAACAACAAACTAATACATGCAGGCTATAATTCAATGGGTTAGTACTTCATATAACTATTTGATATCAATATATAAGCAATTGTAACAATAAATATTGACGAAGTCAATGTTTGTTAATATAGCAATGAAATAATACTACTTCACTAATAAATGTCAAGATGATGTGGAAATTAATGTATTTAATCAATCCTTATTCAATAAATGCATCAAACCATCATCGAATTGTTCAATATATAAATAATGTTGCGTCAAGATGAAATAACCAAGTGTGACTTCATCTTTTTAGGGTTAGTAGTTAGTTAGGGTTTCAATTTATAAAAGGTTTTGAGAGTTGTTTCAATCACTTTCACTTCAACATTGGAGTCCTGAGATCAGTGCCTATGGGTAAATGGAGTCAAGTTAATGGAGGATGCAAAGGTTGAAGGAAAATGCTAAGGACTAGATGGAAGGGTTTTGAAGTGATGTTATGGTAGAGCCTTAGAAGAAAAACCCTATGGGAAAGAAGCTCACTACGGTGTTGCTAAAGCAAGGCCTCGTGCTCCTTCCTCTTTCCTTAGGTTTAACTTGGCAAAATGGATAGCATAAAAATAAATCAAGACACGAGAGTGAGATGAGGGAGGGTGTTGCTAAAGCAAGTCCCTATCACCAAACCCTAGAAGCAGGATGGCCCTAGTTGTAGCTAACCTAGGCCTGGGACGTCACCTCCTTCTTGACTTTAGAGGGTACGGCTAGCTCAGGGAAAGAGAGAAATGAGAGTGTAGCTATGGCTAGGCTCTTCCATTGTCCTTCAATGGCTGAAAATTTCTCTTTTAGAGGACATGAGATAACAACCTACTTGTGTGTTTATACCCTAGGGATTTAAATCAGAAAATTTTATAAATAAATGCAAGAATATAAGACCACAACCATTCAATTAAGAAGTTTTGTAGAAAAAACACTTACATATCACGATGAAATAACATTGCAAACCTTAGTTGTAAACTTTCCTTCAAGAGAAATGCCAAAAATGCCAAGAAAATCCTTCCTTCAACAAGTGCGCCTCAATCCAAGAGAACAAATACCCAAGTAGGGCGCAAAAATCTAGTCTCACTAGGAGAGTGAGTGTTGTGTTATGTCAAAATGAGGATAAAAGTCCTCAATATATACTATATCAATGACCTTTAATCAATTTAGGTCATAAAAAATAGTCGACAAGGCTATAAACCAAAATAATATTGTTTTTACATTAAATTGTCAAATTAAAACCCTAAATGAGTTGTAATAAAGGCAAAGGCCCCTTCAAGGAAGGCGCTAGCCCCTTTCAGGGCAAATGAGACATCCAGGAGCAAAACATTAGCCCCCCAGGGGCTTCTCCAACATGCCACACGTGCCACTGTTGCCCAGCCTGCCTCCAAAAGTGACCATGAAGATAGATGACATCATGGTGATGATGGGGACGTTCTAAGGCTTCCAAGGGCAACGTTCCACTGAAAAGGGGTCATTCCCCCTAGGCCGAGCTCTGCCAAAGTCCCTCTGGTGAAATGTCCTCTTCTTCTCCAGTGTAAAACCCTGATCACACACTGTCTCATCTCTTCCCCTCTGATGGGGTCTAAGAAACCATCCTATGGGCTCTTTTGCCCCATGGAGGTCTAAACTAGTCATCTCCCCATGTGTACTGGTCCAAATGGTACCTGTCCATTGGGCATGGTCCTGCACATCAAAAATATGCCCTCCATGAGCTCATTAGTCACATAGATCATAGCAATGTTAATCACATTTCATCATTAGTTTTATCAAACATATGAATAAAAACCCTGATATAACATTCAATAGCTCCAAGAGATTACAAAAACCTACAATATAAGGTCGAGAAAAAGGACAAGACACCCTATTGGGCTAGTTTCCATAAGGAAAGGAAAGTTTCCAAGGGTTTTCATCCAAGCCATGTAAATGAGGTGATGTGGATAAGGGATGTCTAGACATACGGGTAGAGTGAGAGCTAGGGATGCATGATATTACCTATGGGTGCCTTTGTAGAAGGCGAGTTGTACTTGTCATGGATGCAATTTTTTCCAATCCCTTTCTTGCTTTTATTCTTTTCTTTATTTTCTTTTTTCTCTTCTTTTTCTTTTTATTCAAGGACTAACCAGAGGACACTACCTTGTCATTGTGACCAGAGCTGATAGTGTTACCCACAAGTACTTTCACAGAGATGATAAGGTTGGCTCATGATGAGACCCCCTTTCCCTTAGCCATGCAACCAAAGGTCACTTCCCTGGCATGGTAACGAGATGGTGGCAATGTCATGCTGTTAGGTACCCATGAACATAATACGTTGGCTCATGATGAGACCCCCTATCCTCTTGACTAGGTCTTGTTTTTTTTTTTAGGTCCCTCTTGTTTCTTGCTAAGAGGATTTTTACTGCCCTCTTGGGGATCCCTAAGCAAAGCATATGAAGGTTTTATTTCTAGGATTTTATCTTTTACCAACTACTTTTACCTTCTGGGCCTTTAGCCCCTTCTTCCCATGAGATAAGGTGAAACCCTACAAACAGGTCAACCTAATGCCCGGACAAGGGGAATGGGATAGATGAGTGGGAGATAAGATGGAAAAGTGGTGGTATGATGGGAGAGGATGATGGCTCTTCAGAAATCCCCCAGTGGAAAACCAAAACCTATGGGTACAGGCTTGCTAAGGCATCTTGTCAATCTCCCCAAGCATGGTCAAGTGGGCTAATGTAAGAATCAAGTGGTTGTTGGAGATAAAAGGAATCAGATGCATACATTTAAAGGTTTTAATGATCAAAAGTGACACATACCATGATACCTATACTAATTACCTCATGGAGCCTCGAGACAAGACGAGTCTGATGAAATAAGAAAAGGATGGGCCCTCTAGGGCCATGCTCAGGTCAATCCTGCTCTCAGTACTCCATGTCTAGGACCTCTGGGCCTCGAGACATGATCTCCTAGTTATCCCTAAAAATTAGGGATAACAGGTCTAATTGGGACTTTCCATCAATATTTCTCCCTCATTTGCTCGAGAGGTCATTCAAAGCCATCAACAAAAATGGAGCTAGAGCGAGGGAAAGATGACAAACTGAGCCGCTAGAGTCATTCTTGTTAATTTTTATTTTAATTTACTAATGGCTCCACCACATATCCCTTTATGAGATTTTTTTCTGGTACTATACCTCCCAAACCTCCTAGAAAGATTTTCCATTTATTGTCACAACTTAGATTTGATGGCAAGAGTGAAATATCTGCATCTACACATGATTTACATTTTTGGAAATTTTGTTGTTCTCAAAATATTACTGATGGAAATACCATTTGTAGGTTGTTCACTCTCACTTTTGCAGGTCTGGTTAAGATTTGGTGAGATACTTTAATGCCGATCACCTCTATTCACACATTGGAACAATTTATGCATGAATGTTTGCATGCTTTTGAGAATTATGATTATGATTATTTGTGTGCTGAAATTTTAGAGCTAAAGAAGAAGGATGAATACCTTGAAGATTTTTTTATCATATTTAATCATCTTTGCAATAGATTTCATTTGTATAATCGGCCCTCTAACAGTGATTTTATTTCTTGTTTAGTTTTTCTTACTAATGAAACACATGAATCAATGGATGAAAAATCTAAAAAACGTTTAACCTTTCTTCACATGATGATTTAGATTTAAATGAAAATGCTAAAAATGTTAATCCTTTAGTTAAACTTCATATGTATGGATATTTCTTTACTATAAGGGATATAGATCAGATAAATAATTATTTTCAGAACAATCCTATGTATCCTTCCACCACTCCTTTCCCCCTTTCCTTCCTTGTGAAGAAAAAGAGACCTCTTGTGTAGTAATTTCGATTTTATATTTTTTTGTAGTTGTCCAAGAGGAGGATTTTCCTATTGATAATGGGACACTTTGAGTCACACTGATGGTTATGTCAGTTTCTCATTATCCTATGTCATATTCTCTATCACAAGGAATGGAAGAGGAAACTATGGGGAAGGACATGAATGTTGATCATTTGGTTAATAAAGAAAATCTAGACACACCCAAAATGAACTATTCCTCACACATGGATAATTTGAAATTAATTTATGTTGATTTAGATTGTCCTAATGTTTCAAATTCTCCTAGTTCAAGTGACATAGAACAATTTTATTTTTCTATTTTTTATAGATAATTTATTGAAACCTTTTGTTCTAATGAGTCTTATGACTGCCTTCTCTCTTCTAACCATGTGTTGGAAGTAGGCCAAAGGGGGAAGAAAGACAATTTTTTGGAAAGAAATCATGCACGAGGAAAGAGACAACTAGAAGGAAGAACAACATGCATGCATGTAGGGAAGACCTAACAACGTTAGGGTTAGGGTTTTTGCAGTGGATTGTAATGGCTCAAGAGCTAGAAACATATAAATATAGATATTGAGGTATCATAGGGGGTTCAGGTCGAAGTATTATCGAGTTTAGCTAGTTATATATGAGTTGATGCAATATGTAATATTTTGTTGTATGACCTAATTTTGTAAGCTGGAAAGATGGAGGGGACTGGGGAGGGTAGATATTGAGGGTTATATCGCAAGATGAGGAGCCTGGTGTGATCTAGTCCACCTCATATAGATCTTACCCAACTCAGAGGGATTTTAATGTGTGCGACGTTGTAGATGCAAAAATACTATAATAAAAGAGTTGAGAGGTAGATATTTATGGATGTAGCCTAGGAGGGGGTGAACCACGGTAACATATGTGTTATGTGATGAATGCATGCATATATTTATTGTCTTTATTAGTTATGGTTATGTTTAATGAATGAGTTGCCACATTTTCTGCTTATTCACAAATGACAGTATATTGTGTTTACAAGGTATAATAGTGGTTCAATATACAATTCTCACATCTCGCACTCAATCCTAGGTTGTAAACACATGAGCATTACAACCACCCATTAAATCTATCTTGGGTGATACTGTGCAGTGCATTCTGTGTGTTGTGTTGCCTTTTGGTTTACCAGGAGGGCCGATAGTTTTAGAGGTTTTGTTGGAAACCCGAATAGACATGAACCCTGGGTCACTCAGTATGAACTCAGATAGAATAGAATAGTAACCAACAAATGGTTATGTTGTCATTGGTAGGAACATAAAAGGATTGACTAGATGAGATAGGTTGAGCAAGAGAAGAGTAAAGAAAAGAAGAAAGCAATTAACCATTAGAAGGGGATGTTGAGACCATGGAATCCCACAAAAGCAGAGATAGAAATCTCGTTAAGAACAAAAGAGCTAGATTTTGCATAGAAAGACAATAGAAACCCTAGAATAACACCCCACACTACATAGGTACATGATTTTAGACCATGCACTAGACTGGTACATGATTCTAGATGCAAACAATGCACCAGGGATGACAAGGACACTAACATACATTAATAAGTTATTGATAAATGAGTTCCATAAGCCAAGCTCAAAGGATCAATACATGAATGAGATGATATAAATCTGATAGAAACCAGGAGAATCTAGTTGGGAAATTGACTAGCGATTCAAGTGTTTAAAAGTAAAGTTGAAGTATCTCATGACCGATATGCAGCATAGGCACCTATTCATAAATTCACTACTACCACATTTAAAATACCCATTGCGACAACAAAATTTTCAGATGCAGGCAGAAGCTCTACAGGCATCCCTGCAGCTAGAAGAAAATTAGTATCAGTAGATGGACCCAGCTATCGAAGAATTAAAGGAGGATTTGAAGAACTTAACGTTTCAGCTAAACCATAATAAGTAAGGAAAAACGAGAAGTTGTTTGGTGCGCTACATGCAGGACAGAAGGACACCACAAGAATGAATGCCCAACATTCATGCATTATATGGCAGTAGGAATGCCAAATCCATTACCAATAGGAGGATTATGGTGCGAAATCTGCAAGAAATCGGGTCACAATCCATATCACTACATGATGATGTAGAAATACCAGACAGTGGGCCACGACGACAAAGATTGTAGAACCATGGAGCTGATGAGAGAGAGAACATCATATGCATATAGAGTGAAGGCATAAATGTTGACTGGGAAAACCGCACCACAATTTAACCAAGTTCCAGCTCCATACAACACTGCACAACAACAATATAATACTGCACAACAACCATATAATAATGCACAACCATAGTACAATGCAATACAACCTCAATACAATACCGCATAGTACAATCAGACACCTCAGTATAATGTGCTGAGAGGAGATCGAGCAAGCTACAGAGGTGGAGGATGTGTGAGAGGAGGCTTCAGACAAGGTAGAGGAGCAGTGGTATGTCACAATTTCCAACAACTGGGATATTATGCAAGGGAATGTCCACTTTCACCAGCAACATGCATGTATTGTCATGCATCGGACCATGATATAGAGGAATGTCTGACACTACTAGTAAAGATTCAAGAAAAAAGGAATTAGAACAACCAAAATGTTCAATGGATTTTAGCTGAAGCAAGGGATGAAGGAAGGAACATCAACATCGTCACTCGTGGAGGAGATAAAATAGGAAACAATGCAGTTCGACAAGAGCAAGTACAAAACCAATGGGTGAAGAAGAACATCGAACCAAGGAAGCAGTTTGAAGCACACAAGGAGAAGGAGATATTTAAGGAAGCTAGACAAGAATTTCAGAAGGAAGACATGACGCCGACTTCAACTGCATAGCAAAGCAAGGAAGCACCAGAGTACGATATGCCTCCAGTATTGGATCATACCAACGAAATGCAACGCATGGGACAAGTAAGTAAAATCAAAGGCTTTTTGAAATCATGTGTAAAATTATTGAATGATCTATCATTTGTTAAAATATTTCAAAACATATTAGTAAAATGTAGTATAGAGACGGAAGAAAAACTAGAATAAAAAATAGTTAATCACCTACATACAAGAGGAAGAACCAATAGGGAGTTCAGATTGAATGCCAACATCAAAGATTTCAACATGGGAGATATCATATTAGATCTAGGATATGAAGTTAATGTAATACCAAAAAAGACATGGAAATGCATGGGAGAGCCCACATTAGGATATTTACCTATTCAACTAAAACTAGCAAACCAACATAGAGTCCTACCAATTGGTAGACTAAAAGGATTGACAATAGACCTGGATGGGGTGTGCACTAAAGAATATTTTGAATTCATTGAAATAGTGGACGATAGAACACCATATCTAGTGTTACTTAGTTTGGATTGGGAGTTTGACAACCAAGCCATAATCAACTTGAATACCAGGAAAATGACATTTGAGTCAGGAGAATACAGGGTCTTCTCACCATTAGATCCATTGGAAGGGGAGAGGTTTGTAGAACCTATTTTCTTAGACTTAGAGAAAATCAGCTAGTTGTATAGAACAACTGTGCCCGATGAGGATTACGTGAACCCAACTGCAGATGGGATACTTAGTTGGCGGAGCATTACTTCATGTGCAATAGACTCAGATATTGGTTTAGAGAACTAGCAACAAAGGCTACATGAAGTGTCCACGAGAAGATGTGAAATAATAGACCGCGCAGTAAGATGGGTAGGCACGGAGATAAGGGAAACACCCCGTTTCCATAGAATAAATGACATGGAAGTATTCTTGGCGCAGTATTAATATGAAGTTTTAGATAATTAGAGACTGTTAGCACTTGATATAATACTCAAGGCCACACTTGTAAGATGGTGGGGCACACACAAAGAGATGATCACAGATTGGTACCAATGTAAGTGATTACTGTGCATACTGTTCGACGTAGAACAAAAAGACAACAAGTAGCACAAGTATGATGGACAAGGGGCACCAACAGAAAAATTGGAGGAGTGCAGAAGACTATGGAAAATGACACCCCCAGAGGAATGGCCTCATCATTTTATACACACACTAGAGGGCATACCAACAAACTAATACACAGACCAGGAATTGTGCAAAGGAACTGTGACCTGGACCACATTGCAACATAATTTTACAGTCACTTTTTCATTTGAACATGAAAACCCCAACATAGATGTAGCTCTTAAATAGATAAGAGGTGTGGTATTCATCAAGGAACTGGAATTCAAGCTCATAACATAAGAGAAACAACAGAACAAACAAACAGTTAAGGAACTATTGTCATGTTACCATGTCCAAGAGGAAGCACTGGATGAAGACGATCTGCACGATATTCAGATTGAAGAAGCAGAAGGAGAAAGAGAGGTGGAAGGTCCACCCATAGAATCAGAAGTCATTTCCATGCTGATCAAAGTAAAGAAAGTCAATATTGGGATAGTTGAACATCCCAAAATGGCCAGCATTGAAGACTACTGAGATGAGAAAATAGTGGAAAGTATAACAGAGTTATTGTGCTAGTACAATGACCTGTTTCCTACAACATTTATAGAGATGAAGGGTATAGCAGGAGAGCTAGGAGAAATGAAGATACCACTCGGACCTGAAGCGAGACCGATTAGACATCGACCATACAGATTGAACCCAATATATAAGTAGAAAGTCAAAGTTGATATTGATAGGACGCTTGAAGCCGAAATCATAGAACCGGCCGAAGAATCAGAATGGATAAGCCCAATGGTAGTTCAGGAAAAAAAACGAGGGATAAGGATATGCGTCGACTTGAGGAAGTTGAACGATGCATGCCTACATGAACCATTCCCTACACCTTTCACGGATGAAGTGTTAGAGAACATAGGTGGACATAAATCTTACTCATTTACTGATGGATTCTCAGGCTACCATCAGATAAAGATAGTACAGGAAGACAGATACAAGAACACGTTTGCGACAGAATGGGGATCCTACCAGTACACAGTCATGCCGTTTGGATTGAAGAATGCACCAACAATATTTTCCAGAGTAGTCATCGCTGCGTTTAATGAATTCATCCACTAGTTTATAGACGTATACCTGGACAATTGGACAATCTATATTTTTTTGATAGACCATGTCGAAGTCTTACGGTTGATGCTAGAAATATGCAGGCAGTGCAAGATACCATTAAACATAAAAAAATGCATATTCATAACATTGTTTGGGATACTATTGGGTCATATAGTATGCAAAGAAGGTTTACTAGTAGATCCTGCAAAGATTGTAGTAATTGTTAATTTACCACCACCTAAAATAGTCTGTCATCTAAGAGAAACATTGGGACACACAGGATACTATGGAAAGTTCATCAAAGGATACACACATATTACCACACCAATGGAAAAATTGTTAAGAAAAGATACAAAGTTTCAATGGAACGATGAGTGTCAACATGGTCTGGATACCCTGAAGGAAAAGATGGTCACCATGCCAATATTATTATTTCCAAACTGGGAGAAGACATTCCACGTCCATGTAGATGCATCAACCATATCACTTGGAGCTATCTTGGCTCGGCTAAGAGAGGGGGATTTGGAGCACCCCATAGCCTTGAAAGCATAAAACTATCAGAATCAGAAAAAAAATACAACACCATGGAGAGAGATAGCCTAGCTATGGTCTACACACTACAGAATTTCAGACACTACTTATTGGGAAAACACTTTAAGATGTTCACAAATCACTCAGCCCTGAAATACCTAGTCAACAAGCCAGTGTTGGAAGGGAGAATCTATTGATGGTTGCTGCTATTTCAAGAATTTGACTTTGAAGTAATATTCAAGCCAGGAAAATTGAATACAGGACCTGACCCCATATAAAGAGTCATAAATGGAGAAGAACCTACAAATTTAGAAGACAACTTCCCGGATGCACAGCTATTCTCAGTTCAGATCCCTGATGAATACTTTGCATATATTATTCAATACTTGAGCACAGGCACTGTGCCATAGGAATACAACACTACGCAGAAGAAGAACCTGGTATTCCATGCTGCATACTATCAGTTGATCACAATACACTTATGCAAAATGGGCACAAATATCATGTTATGAAGATACATGTTATAACATGAAAGACCAAGAGTCTTAAAAAAATCCCATGAGGGAATAGAAAGAGGACATTACGTAGGAAAATCTACTGTGCAGATGGTATTGCCTGCAGGACTATGATGGTCGACCATTCTCCGAGATTTGAAGTAATACTGTCAAAGATGCGATGTCTGTCAAAGGTTAGGTAAACCCAACATAAGGGACGAGATGCCATTACGACCATAGGTAACATTGCAGGCATTCGACACATGGACAATAGACTTTGTGGGACCAATCAACCCACCAGCAAAAGAACAGGAGCTAGGTACATTATCACCGTGACAGAGTACCTAACAAGATGGGCAGAAGCCGCACCAGTGAAGGATTGCAGCACAGAAACAAAAACACACTTTTTATTTGAACAAGTGATCACTAGATTTGGATGCCTAGAGTTTTGATGAGCGACCAAGGCATGCACTTCATAAACAACACTATCAGTGCTATGACTGAAGTGTTTGAAGTCCATCATCAGAAGAGCACACCATATCACCCACAGGAAAATGGCACAATAGAATCATTCAACAAAATTATGGAGAATGCACTAATGAAGATATGTAATGTCAATAGGGACGATTGGGACCTCAAAGTACCTACAATATTATGGGCCTTTAGGACTACATGCAAAAAGTTGACAAGGCACACGCCATTTAAACTGGTCTATGGCCAAGAAGCAGTGGTGCCATTAGAATTTTTAGTACTCAGATTGCGCGTAGTAGCAATTACACACATGACAGCGTGAGGTGTAGTACAAGAGAGACTAAATCAGTTGATGACCATGGAGGAAGACCATATCTTAGCAGGGTTTCACCAACAAGTCTAGAAAGCAAGGGACCATGCTTGGCATGATAGACACATCAAGAAGAAAACCTTCAAGGAAGGAGATCTAGTACTGATGTATGACAACAAATCGTTTCAACACCTAGGCAAGCTCAGAATGCACTGGTTAGGACCATACGACGTAAAAACTATTACAGATGGAGGAGCAGTACAATTGAAAGACTTATCAGGCATATAACTCATAGGGATGATCAATGGGATCTGACTGAAGCTGTAGAAGGAAAATCGACCACCCATCGCGCAGTTAAAAAAAAAAGGTTATTAAAATGATACCAACATAGGAATAGTGCATCAGAGACAGAAAGGGAACGCATGATTAAGAACACAAACTCAGCGAGGATGAGGTTAACATCTAGGTAGAAAGGGAAACAAGAGGGAAACTAAAAGATGACAGAAGCAGTATGATAAGACAGAGTATGAAAAATTAAATGACAGAAAGGACCGATGAGACACCACATTAATCGCACCAATTGGAGATAGAGAGGGAGAGTAATGGAAAGTACGGAAGGATCGAAGGTTCATTGAACCTGTCATAAAGGAAACATCTTCAAAAAGTTTCATACGATGCCCATACAAAGCATGGACGTGGGAGAAAACAGTCTACACACTGGATAAGAAACAGTGAGCAAGAGCGCATACAGAGCATAGAGAAAACTTCACAGAACATGCAGAAGCCACAGAGCCCTACAAGAAATCGACATTCACTATTATGTCACCACCAAAGAAATAAGAAACAAGCCAAACTGCCAGAAAACCTAGAGTTAGAACCAGGGCACAGGTACGATTGGAAGAAGGCAAACATAAACAACTGAAGATCGTCAATATTGATGAAATCCCATCCCCAGAAACAACACCGGTGAATTCCACACCTGTAGTATAAGAAACCCAACAACCAGCACCACAGAACACAAATGTAGATACGTCGACATAGGCATAGAAGTAGAAGAACCAGGATGCAGAAACCCTGAAGGAGGCACAACCAGAGAAGATCGAAGAAGCTCTAAGAGTCGATGTAATGACAATGAAACAGGAAGCAGTAGTTGAGCCAGATGAGTCTCAAACCACCATGTCAGACCACCCACTAGAAGGGACTATAGAGGATGTCACAAGTTGGCCAAAATGGTATTCCGAAGCATAAGCGGTAGCCGTTGGAACCTCAAGCTAGCCACCACCGAAGAAATACAAGAAGTAGGTACCTAGGTCACCTTGCAAGCAACCCATCACAACCCTCATTCTACTATGTATACCAGATGGGGTACAAGTGGAATTAGGCTTGCTAGGGAGGATCGACAAGCTAAAATAATCAGACCACGATGTAGAAAACACAAACAAGTTTCCAGAATTTGCAAAGAAAGTATACTTAGAGACTATGGGCATAAATCCGGTTGGGGAACCGATTGATCAGCCACTCCAATGGGCAACAGGGTTGGATAAAACAAGAATTTTAGGTCTGTTGGATCTACCACATTTTGGTAGAGGTTAGTATGCAAGTGGGTGCCACAAACAGTTTTTAGCAGTCACACATGGCGGGGACATATGGTTGGACAAGCTTGTCTCGATATACCTAGATATTATTGTGACCATAACAGGGTTGCCATCCCGTAAAGTTTCTCTATGACAAAGACAAGGATAAATCACTAGTGGAAGAGATGAAGAAGAAGTATGGAACTGATAGGGGGACACGAGGCATCATCATCAAGAGGATCAATGATGTCGCATAAAAAATGGGCAAAAAATCTTATCCTATAAGATACTGAGAAAATGCCACAGGGAGGAAGTTCCAGTTGGGGTTATCACAGTTGCATCTCAATGCGCCGAGGGCACCACAATGAGTTGGGCACCCTATCTATTGAACTTGTTCCTGGATGACTACAAGGATGCACAGGATCTAGGAACAAAGTTTCACTATGCATGGATAATTATGTTAATAGCCTTTATGGGATGAAGGGAACCAAGATATGTAACTTTTGTTACCAGACCCAAACCTAACCAGGGACTGAGATATTTATTGTTGAAATCCACATCAGATGCTAGGCACAAAAGGATGAACTGGTCCATATTTGAAGGATACATACGTGATTTGCAGGAGGCCATCAAAAAAATGTGGAGGATAGCACCAGAGGTTGTCGCATGGTTTCAAGACATCACCAACTTCAAGGCCTAATTATATGCTATGTGGATATAGGCGCAGAAGGACCCCGATAAGCAATGGCTACAAATGCGCTACTGTATCACAGAGGGCGACATCGACATAGTGATCAAAGATTGGGAAGATGAATGGAAGATTACAGTCCTCACTTAAGACTTGCCGGAAAGGACAACAGAAGAAGAGGCAGGGCAGGGAGAAACACAGCCTCAAGAATTCCCATGATCCAGGTGGATATAGGTGGCCACCCAACTTTTCCAACTGGCTCAAAATAGTTTTTTGGCAATTTTGGTAATTTACTATTTTTAGCATTTTTTAACTTCCGAGGCCTTTTTGAGGCCCTAAACGATGTTTTTGGGAAAATGGGGAGAAATATGGAAGTTCCTTCAATATTTCCTCCAAAATGAATCTCCTCGACGATACCTTTCCAACGGGCTATCATGCGCCTAAAACATAGATCGTATGCAAAAGTTACGACCCTAGGAAGTTGATGTACTAACTTACCCAAATGGGGCCCATGTGCTTTTGGTGCTTCATCTCCTAGGGTTAGGTTTTTGGATGTCTAAGGTTTTTTGCATTTGCGTTTATTGTAAAAAATTCCTTCGGAGCTTCATTGTAATCATCTTCTTGCGAATGCTAGTAGCCGTCACATCTCTTCTCAGAGATAAGCTACCACCATTCTAACGAGTCTTTCACTCTGTATTTTTATAGTCTCTGTACATTTATTTCATTAATATAAATCGTGTATTACTGTATCTTTGTGTTTATGGTTGCATCTCTGATACATTTCTATTATATTATTGGATATCTGCGATATCTTTGTGCATTTCTTTATTATATCTCCACTCTCATTTCGTGCTGAAAATAATTTGGATCAGTGGTATCAGAGGAGGCACCTTTTGATCATTTTTTTCAATGCATGTGCCCAAAGAGGTCCAAGTATAGAAGGTTGGGTCTCAATCTTGTCTCTCTTGAAGACAATCTCTTTCGCATGCCCAAGAAACCCTCCATGGTAGAAGAAATGAAAAATGATGGAGCAAATGATCCTATCAATTTATTGCTTGAGCAAGCTCTCACGCGACAGAGGGATGAAATGATGGAGAATTTTTCCCACATCCTTCAATGCCTCCCGATAGCATCAGGCACATCTTCATCAAGTGACCACTTTGGAGGAACCTCACCTTTTAAGGTACATGTCAATTTTGATATTCCTATATTTGAAGGTTAGACAGATGCAAATGCCCTAGATAAATGGTTAAATTTGTTAGAAGGTTATTTCTCTGTTAAAAATTTTTCCAACACAGAAAAGATCATCTTTGCGCTCCTTAAGGATTTCCCCCATGTCAAACATTGGTGGGAAACTTATTGGGATCAAAGTTCCATAGAGGAGTCTGGAATATATAGGGTTGAGCCCACTTCGGATTTTTTTAGATGTGGTAAAGGAATAATATTACCCTGTTTGCAACTATGAGGACCAGTACATGAGATGGACCACACTGTGGCAAGAGAGGGGCCAAGTAGTGTTAGAGTTCACCAATACCTTCCATACCTTATGCACCAAGCTGGGTATCAAAGACTCCGAGTGACATTTGGTTCTAAAATACCGTGGTGCTCTACACAGATACATCCAAACTGAAATGGATTTTCTGGACATCTCATCACTCGGTTCTGCTTATCAATATGCTATGAAAATCGAGAAGAAGTTTGTGCACTAGAACAAACAGGAGTTCGAATATGCAAATCCGGAACAACCAAAGTATGAGAAATACGGCCCTAACAAACAACTACCCAAAAACCTGTCTAAGCGACAGGAAAATAAGAGTCCTGAAAAGACGAAGAAGGACACCATAAAATGGTGTGATTTCCACAAAATCCCCTAGCACAACATCGATGAATGTCACTCAAAAAATTCATTGGTGTCCGAGATCAAAGACAAGGAGCCAAACCCTGATTTGAAATATGATTTTGAAAATACTGGTAAAGGATAGATTATTGATGCAAAACCCACTGCTATTGTCATGACTACAACAATTCAACCAAAAGAACCAACAGATCCTGAAGAGGGGGAGTGCCTTTTTCATTCACATATGTGGGTGAAGGGGACCCCGCTGCATTTTATTGTTGATAGCGGAAGCCAGAATAACCTCATCTCAACAGAGGTCATAAAATAGTTGGGATTATCGACAACACCACACCCACAAACATACAACATCGAGTGGCTTCGCCAGGGACGAGATCTTGGTGTAAGCCAATAGTGTCGATTTTCATACGGCATCCAACCCTTCAAGGTTGAGGTATTATGTGATGCTTCCCCACTGGATGTTTGTGATGTTCTGTTGGGCTAGCCATATATGTGGAGATTCCATGTTGTTTATGACTCTCGACCCCACAGTGTCATTGTTTCTCTGGGGGGTCATCTCTACAGAATACCAGAGGTAGTTCCGACTACTATTCCACATAAATAGTGTTGCAAGGTAGTATCTCATACTACAAAATTTAGCTTCTTCACAATCTGTTCAAAAGGTGAACAGAAGGATACTGCAAACACTACAGCCTTGGCCCAAGCACCTTCTATCCAATAGAAGCAGGTTGAAAAGATTGCAGCAAAGTGTAAATATTCCTTCTGCAAATAGGCATCTCATGTAGCTAGACTGGTTAAAAAGTTCCAACCCTTCCATCCACATGTGTGTGAAAACCTTCAACAAGATAAGCAGTGCAACTTATCCAACAAGGCAAGCAACTCATCAAGATGGAGATTCAACAAACACATTTCCCTCTCCCCTGAGCACTCAACGCAATGGAGATAATTGCTTCCTAAGGAGGGAATATTGATCCAGGTGGATATTAGTGGCCACCCACCTTTTCCAACTGGCTCAAAAAAAATTTCTGGCAATTTTGGTAATTTACTATTTTTAGCAATTTTTAACATCCAAGTCCATTTTGAGACCTTAAACAATTTTTTTGGGAAAATGGGGAGAAATATGGAATTTCCTTCAATATTGTCCCCAAAAGGAATCTCCTCAATGATACCTTTCTAATGGTCTATCATGTGCCTAAAACGGAGATCGTATGCAAAAGTTATGACCTTGGGAAGTTGATGTACCAACTTACCCAAACGGGGCCCACATGAATTTTGGTGCTTCATCTCCTAGGGTTAGGTTTTTGGATGTCTAGGGTTTTTTGCATTCCTGTTTATTGTAAAAAATGCCTTCAGATCCTAATTGTAATCATCTTCTTGTAAATGCAAGTAGCTGTCACATCTCTTCTCAGAGATAAGTTTCCACCATTATAGCGAGTCTTTCACTCTGTATTTTTATAGTCTCTGTACATTTCTTTCATTAATAGAAATCATGTATTATTGTATATTTTTGTTTATTGTTGCATCTCTTATACATATTTGTTATATTATTGGATATCTGCAATATCTTTGTGCATTTCTTTATTATATATCCTCTCTCATTTTGTGCCAAAAATAATCCGAATCATCCCAGTGCCCAAGAAACGGAGGATGGGCCAGACGAAGACAATGCAAACAAACGAAGGCACAACAAAGATGGGGACCCAGAAGGGGAAGAAGGATAATACACAGTCGACCAAAGAACAATAGAAACAGGCTGAGGAAACACACGGGACTGCACCAAGTCCCAACTCACAGGAGCCAAGTGAGAATAAGAGGCCAGCCATGCAGATAGGAGGAGCATGCAAGTAGATGAAGGCACAAAGAACACCTCCAAAATATACGATCACTGAGGATGATGGAGAAATGATAGCCTGAATGGTCTAGGACTGTCTATCCAAGGATCTTGACAATGTTGTGCACCACATGGACAAGATTCAAGAGGAGCTGGCAGACATGCGACAGTTCCTCAAGCAAATTGGGGAAGTACACACAACATGCAGTAACATGGGAATAGGGCCATTAACACCACAGACAGAGGAAATATTGGAATAAGACAAGCACGATACACTTCATACAATACCGTAGCTGAGCACAACATTCCACATCACACCCAGTATGTTGTGCATGGACAAGATCATGGGGCAGACACCCCTAAAGGACTTAAGCCAAATCCAATTGGTATTGTCGTGAATACCATCCAAAGCTCTACACAAGTTGCAAGTTAGCGTTACCCATGAGGTACAATCTCTTACATGCATAGACTTAGCCAAGTTACAACCGGCAACATAGAAGCGGGATACGTTGGAAATATTATGTGAGCAGGCTAAGTTCGAAACCCAAGAGGAAAGGGAGCGCAAGAATTGATTGGAGCAGAAAGTTACAAGAACATACGAGAAGATTCCAAAGACTGCGCAAATGAATGAACTTACAGCAGAATAAAATATTGATCAAATTGTGCAGGAAATCGATCAATATCAAAGGGAGATCGAGAATCTTCATGAGCAGCTCACACTCACTACTCCACCAGCAGTAAAGGAGCAAAGGAAGCATGAAGCAGTAGAACAACTATAGGAGATAGAGCGACAGGTTATCACGACAGCTGACTTGTTCAAGAATGCAACACAGCTTTGGATAAAGCTAGAGGAGGATCAGAAAGTCTAGAAGTGGGACAAGGAAGAGGAAATGATAAGTGAAGCTATTCAGGACCTCAAGCAGAGGAAGAATACATTGTCCATCATAGAGTGCGTGAAAGGGGTGCAAGACATGAAGAAACTGCAAGAATAACTCACCATTGCGCAAACATAAAAGAAAGAGCATCAGGATCAAATGGAACCATTTCAAGAGAGGGTAATAGAAGTCTTGGAATAGGCAGAGGAAGCCAAGACACATATAGCACAGACCCAGAGAGAGTGCGTGGAATTGATCAGTGACAAAATTGTAGTCCAGATAGTGGACACACTCAAGGAGAAGACTGCACAGGCTCAGACACATGCAGCAGAGCTCAAAGAAAAGTTTTAGGCGGTCACCAGGGAGATCAAATATTTGTGTTAGGTGGCTCGGGACGACCCACATGTCAGTGTTGGGGGCCTGTTAGAAGCAGGCCAAAGTGGAAAGAAAGACTATTTTTGGGAAAGAAAGCATGCACGAGGAAAGCGATAGATGGAAGGAATAACAACATGCGCACAAGCAGGGAAGACCTAACGACGTTAGGGTTAGCATTTTTGCAGCGAATTCTAATAGCTAATAAGCCAAAAACATTTAAATATAGATACCGAGGTATCATAGGGGGTTCGGGTCGGAGTATTATCAAGTTTAGCTAGTTATCTATGAGTTGATGTGATATGTAATATTTTTCTATATGACCTAATTTTTAAAGTTGACGAGATGGAGGGGACTAGGGAGGGTAGATATTGAGGGATATATCACATGCTGAGGATCCTAGTGCCATCTAGTCCACCTCATATAGATCTTACCCAACTGAGAGGAATTGTAACGCGCGTTGCATTGTAGATGCAGAAATACTATAATAAAAGAGCCAAGAGCCAGATCTTTATGGACGTAGCCTAGGAGGGGGTGAACCATGGTAACATCTATGTTACGTGATGAATGCATGCATATATTTATTGTCTTTAGTAGTTATGGTTATGTTTAATGAATGAGTTGCCATATTTCCTACTTATTCACAAATGATAGTATATTGTGTTTACAAGTTATAATAGTGGTTCAATATACAATTCTCACAACTTGCACTCAATCCTAGGCTGTAAACACATTATTATTACAACCACCCATTAAATCTATCTCAGGTGAGACTACACAGTGCATTCTATGCATTGCATTGCCTTCTTATTTACCAGGAAGGTCGATAGTTTTAGAGGCTTTGTTGGAAACCCGAATAGACATGAACCCTGGGTCACTCAGTATGAACTCAAACAGAATATAATAGTAACCAACACCATGAATATGCTTTGGAATATATTTCATATTCTCATATAGTGTAGGAGCAAGACAACCACGTTGATATTTTCACTTCAGGAGAATAAATAAACATGCAAGACATACCCCTTTTATCTCATCAATGTACTTTTAACTTGGAAGAGGAGAACCATCTTGAGGAAGAACATGTTGATTTTGAAACCACATCTACTATGGAGCCCACTGATTCACAAGCAATCATTGATGTGCTTAATAAAGAGGAAATACCATTTAGGGGGTCACTTTATGAAAAAATTTCTTGTTCTAGAGAAGCTTTTAATTCTCCTAATTATTCCACTTATTATTAATCGTATCCTTATCTCTTTAATCGTTGAACTTTGCAAAAAATCACCCAACATCTGATTCAAATGAACTCAATGGGGATGACCTCTTTCAAAGTACTTGATGGAGGTGATGTCCATGTGGAATATAGAGAGGAGAAGGCCTCTTCCCATGAACTAATCACAACCAAGCCTTATCAACCATTCTCATGGGATGAAGGGAACATTGTAGAAAATGTTTATCAGACCATGTCTTCTCCTTTTTCATCTTCATTTCTGATTAGTAGAGAATCTTCTTGTTCAAGTAACCTTGTATCTGATATTGTTGATACTAGTGGATCTCTCCATTGTTTTGAAATTACCTCTCATACCATGGTGGATGTTAGTCTATGTAGATCATTTGTTTCCACTAATTTGTCTCAAGTAGATGATTACTTGAAGTATGAGTCCATGGAGGTTTGTCAAGATAATGAGGTACTTCAGTCTATGTCGATGATTATGTCATGCCCTTATTCTTTTGGCTTGTCTTCAAGAATAAACAACTTATTAGAATGAATATTCTCTCACTTAGCACACTTCACATGAGTTCTATGCACGGTCCTCATCCGGTATACTACCTTCCATTGAACTCCCTCCATCAATTCTATGATAGTATTGCAATATTTTATGACAGGATTGAAGCATGGTTGGAAAGATATTACTTGGATAGATTTCCCATGAATTATCACAATAACATTTTTAATATGGTGGATAGAGTTTATCATGAGTCAATTTTTACTACTTTTAGTCGATCCTTATTTCAAGCTCTGTCACTAATCTTTTGTCTTGAACATGTGTATGCAAGCTTGGGATTACAAGGATGGTTACATTGGCATTATGACTTTACATAGTTAATTTTTTCATCAATTGTAGTGTAGAGCAAGAGTAGGGTAGAATAGGCTAGTGTCTTCTCTTTGCATAGTTTAGATTTGCTTTCTAGTTTGTTTAATGAGTTTTTTGTTTGCATTCTCTTTTCATTATTGTTGGATGATCGATAAATGAATTCTCAGTAGAGGTGGAGAGCAATAGAAGGCTTGCACATTAATTTTCTCTTGATTGGATTTTTCAATCAAATTTTAATTTGGGGGAAACTTTACTTCATTTCATTTTCAAATTTCCTATGTGTTGACCAATTTTCATATCGTCAATTTGATGCATGATCACTATGTAAAATCATTTTCAATACATTATGGCATCTTGAAAGTGGCATATTTAATTTTTTTTTATTAAGATACTATCCGATCACTCTTGCAATGAAAGTGGACACTTAGATTTGTCCCATAATCATATCCACATGGACACTTAGATTTGTCCCATAATCATATCCACATAAGTCCAATCTAGAAAAGTCTACTTAATTCATATTCTTATGAGTTTAGGCTTGTTGTCCCACACACAGTAAATGAAAATATGAGTGACTAATTATACCAATTTGAGATTTAAACCACTCCAATTCCTTACATTTATTTGAATGATTATTTTGAGTTTGGAGATGTTCAAATAATTTCTTTCAGATCCACTATTATCTTCAATTACTTTCAGCCAACATGCATTTTCTGCATAGACTTTTTGTGCATAAAGAACTTAGCTGATTTTTATTTTGTTTGAGTTATTTTTCATTAGTAATTTTAGTTTTAATTTCTGAACACTGAATGAAAATATCTTATGCTTTGTTCAGTTTTTTTTCAAGGAGGATTTTCATCTATTATCTTGTAACTCTCTTCACCCAAGTTTCCTCTCATACACAACAACAATAGACATTCATTTGCACTGGCTAGATGCATTTTTTGAAAATTTTGGACAGCATGGCTAATTAAATCCTTGGTTGATATCTTCTTCAGAAAATTATTCAAGAACCAATCCTCTTATTCCCCAACTCATTGGTTGACCAAAGAATCAATCCTTTTACTGTCAATCATGAAAATTTCAGACCTGATTTTTTTCTTCTAAGATATCTTCCATCCTTTGGATTTTCTAATCTTGATTCACTCATAATAGTTTCATTCTTGAGCAATCTTATTTTTATCATGGCTAATAATTACACACTTCTCTCATGTTGGAATCCATTCAAATGCTTGGGAGTTGTAGGTATCTTTATGGAATATGTCAATGCAACTTTTAAGATACCAAATTTCGAGTTTCAATATTGGTTTTGATTTTAGCCATGGTAATAGTTTTCAAGATGTGAATTCCTTTGGGGGGTTGTGACTCATCAATCTATTGAGCTTCACACTCTTCAACACTGCTTGAACCCAAATCAGTTTATTCATAATCAGAAAAGATATGAATTGTTTCGGTTAGTTTGGAATATGTTCTATTTGATTTCTCCTAGTCATGAGCATGCTGATTTTGTTTTCTGGATTATATGACTCATTATTTTTAATGTAAAATATATCTATTATAGAGGCAAGATACACACTTTTATTTTTCCATTTCATTCCCTTTATATTCTAAGAAATATTTAATCTCGAGGAAATGAAATGCGTGATTTATCTACTTGGAACACTCTTGAGATCTTGAGACTCAATTTCATGGACTTGCCCATCACACCAAGATTATCACTGTTGAAACAAATTTTAAATTTTTTATCCCTAAGACCTAAACTTTCCTTTTTCGGGATTTGGCTTTTCACAAAGCATAAGCTTCGTTATCTTTCCCAAAATCTTGGTACCGATTTCCTAAAAAAATTTATTCTTTAAATAATAAAAGGTAAGAAACCTAAAATGTTATAAGAGTCCCGACGCATTTTCTATAAAGTTATTTTTTTAATCATGATAAGCTTAAAACCTAAAGGAGTTAAGATTAACTTTAAAAAAATTTCGAGATTCAGGGTTTGCGGAGAACATATGTTTCAATACATATTGAATCAAGAAATCCTGATCCCCGGTTTCCCGAAAGAATGAGAGTTAGTTCAAATTCTGATTAATTAATTCACTAACACGAAAAGTTAAAGATTAAGTTAATCATATCATGATTTCGGGATTCGGGGTTCAGAGATAACATATCTCTTGTCAACACGATCCCTGAAATCCTGAAACCCGAAATCCTGACCCACAATTTGTGTTAAATTGTTAATCATATTTTGTCCTTAATCCTGATTAATTAGTTAACTAAAATGGAATTAACTCATAATTTAAACATGTCGTGTTTTCACAATTTCAAAAATCGAGATGCATTGATAACATACCTCTTGTCAAATCGATCCCCAAAATCTCGAAACGCGAAATCCCGACTCAAAATATATGTTAATCTAAATTAATTTTGTTTGGAGGTTAAGCCTTAACCCTGATTAATTAATTCACTAAAATCGAAATTTAAGGCTTAAGTTAATCATTTCGCAATTTTGGAAATCGACATTCATCAATGACATACTTCCTATCAACATGATCCTCGAAATCCTGAAACGCTTAATACTGATCAATTATTTTGCTAAAACGAATTTAAGTCCTAATTAATCTTGTCATGATTTCGCAATTTTGGAAGTCAGGATTCAGTGATAACATACCTCTTGTCAACTTGATCCCTGAAATCCTGAAACCCAAAATCTTGACTCTTAATACCTCTTGTTTCCGATTGAATGAAATGTTTCGATTTTTGAATTCAAAAGTGCCAAAATGCGGCCACTTAAATAAAGAATAACTGGTGATATGTGACACTAATGCGTATCTTACTAAATATCTACCGCATTAAATGTCTTGAATTCTTGTTAGCCAGGTCAGTCCCTTCATTGTTAAATGAATTAAAAGAGAGTTTGAAGGTCTGTGTTTCACAACATTTTTTGTTTCATACTATCAAGCACAACACGCATTCAGTCGAGCTCATACACTCCTTTTCTGTGACAGGTTTTCCATCTAAATTAAAGTCATGGCACCAAAAAAGGCACTGAAGAAGAGTGAAGATACAAAGGAAGGAGATACCATATCTGACACTATGCCACACACTATCGACTCAATTAAATATTGGACACAAATCTCTGAACTCCTAGAATACAAATTCAAGAATTCTCATACTGATTCTGAGAATTACTTTCGAGATATAGCAGAATGAGAGCTTCATAAGATCGTGGCGCGCCCTTGGCTTATGGCGTACAACGATATGATAAGTTGGGCCCTACAAAATGTTGATATTCTGATGAGGAGTATATTAAATGATCAAGGGGTTGTTGTCAGCCTGTTTAGGCTAGAACATATACAAGTAATGTATAAGCTCTCACTAAATCCTAAGTAGACTTTTAATGCCGAGTTTTTAGTTGAATTTCAAAGGAAAGAGTGTACTGAGGAAGATGAAACTTATCCTGATTTAATTAGAGATTGGTGGATATGTCCATCAAAGTTTAGGGCCGATACCCATGGGGTTTATGCCATGACATCTTTGAACGAATACATGGTCTATGTAGCCATTATGTTGTGTAGACTTTTCGGGAAAAAGGATCCCTGCCATTTTCCTACATAATGGGTGCCCTTCTTAGAAGAAGCTTCAGAAGGATTCACTTTCAACTGGAATAAGATTCTATCTGATAACCTAGCTCAAGAAGTTTCAAACTACAGAGTTAAAAAATCTAAATGTCAACCAGTGGCCTTTTATATGTCAGTGTACATTATGGACGTAGTTTTATTTATGACTCCTTTTCCATTGATGAATTGGAGTTGGAACATAACTTGCCCCGAGCCCATTCATGAATATCATTCTGCACTTTGGGAAGAAAATGCTAAGAATGCATTTTACGAAATTTGTCATTTTATAACAATTCCAATGCATAAAATGTTTTATGGTTGTGAACCTCCTCTCATTTCTGAGTCAGTTTCATAAAATCTCAAAGCAATAGCCGACTGGTTTGTTGATGAAAACTTCTCTTATGTTAGGGTTTATGGATGCTCAATCCCCCCTCACACACTTCCGAAATTCCTCCCGGACAAACTGGTATTGAGGGAGGTAGCACATCAAATAGTGAAAGGTGGTATTGGAATAGAGCTAAAAGTAGCTCAAAAGAAATCCTGGCCAATATTCCCTGTGTATGTCAGGAAATTTTTATTAATAAACCTCAACCATTCTAAAGTAGAGGCTGAAGCATTAGAAGAAATCAAACTGGTAGATATTGAGCACAGAAAGCATGACCCTTATCAATTAGTAAGCAAACATTTGATGCACTGTAATTTGAAAGCTTATGAGCATGAAACATCTGTTTATGATGATATTTTCAAGGAGTTTAAAACTTATGAAGAAGTATTAAACATGGTACATGCCATGTCACCTAATTCACAGGTTGGTTTCATGTCATTCCAGATTCATAGGCGAAGTTGTTTACCAAAGAGTTTGTAGGGTGAATCCATGACCCATCCTTTAGAGCAGGAAGGGCCTCCCCCAGGATTTGAAACAAATGTATAGGATAAAGCAAATACAAAAGGAAAAATGAAGGAGGGTGAAATGCCTTCACAGGAAACAGGAGTCCCTCAGATAGAAAAATTAGAGACAGGGAAAGGAAAGGAGTTAGAAACACCTTCAGAAACCCCTTAGAGTTTTCCAAAAAAGGTAGGAGGAACAAAATCGACAAAACTTGGAAGTCCCATTACTTCCTTGACTCCATTGCAATCTACTTATTAAAACCCCCACGAGGGATCTCTATACGTTACTAATCTTGAGCCTATTTCTAGGGATGAGATTCCTTCATTCGATTATTTTTTTAGTAAAAAGAGGAAGGCTATCCTAAAACAGGAAATGCATCCAAGAGGAGGTATGATGATTAAAAAGCACAAAATCATTATAGATGGACAAAAACTTAAAGAGGGCGAATTCACTTCAAAAATAGCGGGGACAATGGGAACTTTAGCATCTGCGAATTTATACTCTGTGGGTAGTTTGAAAACTATGTTGGAATAGAAATACCAAATGATAGCTCAGCTATAGGGTCAATTGAAAGAGACCGAAAGAAATATCAGTTGGGGGATAAAAAAGGGTTTAGAACAAGATAGATTAAATGATATTCAAGAGATTCAAAAAATCAAAGCAATCTTAGAGGAAGCAAATCAGAAAATATAGGTCACTTAGGCACAGGTCCTAAAGCAAGAAGAAACACATAAACAATTACAATATAAGATTAGTTCCATTTCAAATCAAGTGGTAGAGCTTGACATTTTCTAGGCCCAGGTATTGGGAATACATTTGAAGATAGAAGAGGAACAACAGGGAGTGTTTTTAAATCTAGAAGTTTTCCATAATTACTTTTAGGAAACAAATAAATCCTTGGAGAATATTCTCCAGAAAGAAAGAGAAGTGAAAGTAGCCAGAATGACTTTTGAAAAAGCAGTGGCCCTTTCAACAAAGGAGGAGGTCAGAAATATTAAAAAACTATCCATTTCAGAGCAGGTTAAAGGAGATGTAATACTCAAGGTGTGGGAGGCAAACCTTGCAGAAAACAAAAGAATAACCAGAGAGGTCAATGATGATTGTCTAGATATTTTTGATCTTTTAGAAAAAGCTTCATTGAACATTGGAAAAAACAATTGTTCAGGGTTATTAGGAGAAATTAACATTGTCAAGCACCAACTAAGATTCAAGGAAGATATGGAGGAAATGCAGGTGGAGTTCACAAAAATAAAGGTAATCAATGTCACTGAAATCGACAAATGGATAGTGATGCCAAACTTAAAGTTGCAAACTATTAAGTTCACAAGGAAGATAATTGAAGATCGTCTACTCGAACTACAGAAAAAGTCCTTCATATTTGAAGAAAAAGATATACTAGACACTCCCAGAGTTTTGGTGAAGTTTTTGGGAAAATGTATGGACTGTCTTAAGACAGAAGAAGGAAGTTCGTCAACGCAGACATGAAAATACTATTTTGTATATTTTCATTATTGAAATAACAAAGTAGTTAAAATAGAAATGTAAACAGTTCAACATTGTTCATTCATGTAACCGTAGTCTTAGGAAGTTAGTTAATCACCAATGGGAAAATTTTTGGTGATCATGTATAAATATATTTTCACAAGACAGAGAAAGGGCTTCTAGTTTTCTAGGAGAGCCTATTGTATTAAAAAAAAAAAATTCCAATCCACTGTGATATAAATAATGCAGAAGAGATTCTGAATTCTGTCAACTTGAAGCTATGTGTTCTTTAACCATGTTTACAATATATTTCTATGTTTCTCTTTCAATGTTTTTCTTATGAATGATCAACTATAAGTTTATTTCATACATCTTTGAAGTCTGAATTGATTTGGTTATCAAATTATTTACAACTTTTCCTCTGAAATTGCTATCAGTAATTTTAAGACCTATAGATCATTTGAACAATAATATTCAACACTTCATTAGAAATCTCATTTTCCTCTATGTCCCCCATTACAATATGAGATTCTTTCATGATTAAAGCCTCATATTTTCTCAGCAGTACCACTTTGTTATTTTATTATTCTTAAAATTGTTTCAAGTGCAGGAAATGGCCTCAACTATTATTATGCCATTATTTTGAGTTCCAAAAATCTTTTTATCTTTTCATCCCTTAAAAACTAAAGAAACACAATTTTAAACTTTTCATATTTAAATAAAACTTTATTTTCCATGACTATCCCAAATAATAGACAACCCAACATAGAACCTGGCCTCCAAGATAAAACTAGCATTGCTTTAAACCTTTTTAATACTATTCTGCAAACAACAACTAACCAGGTTGAATTAGAATGTTCATGGGCTGCTATTGAAAGAGATATCAACATCCAAGAACAACGGGAAGCTAGACAGAGGCAGTTGAGAAACTGACTTTGATCTACCCTTCTTTTTTATTCTTACCCTTTAATTACCTTTACCTTTACGGATGCCTTGACGATATACTTTATAGACTTAAAGTATAAACTCAAGACCAACATATTTTTGGCACCATTTCTGGGGAACGAAGAAATGAAACTTTTCCCTGGGAAGAACGACATTGACACTTTCTTTCTTTGATAGTGAACAAAGATAGAAAACCTTCTAAGGCTACCTTTATTTTTCACTTGGTGACTCCACAATAAGTAAACTGGCTATTAGCTAAAATAACACCAGAAAGAACCTGGATGATAAATAGACCTCGCCAATCTCTGATCTGAAAAAGATTTTAAAATCACGAAGATCCCTTAGACGAATCATTTCACCCATACATATTATTTGTTAGCCTGATTTTACACAGCTGAACATTGCGGAATCACTTGATGGATTTGTCTCGCTTCCCCTCTCATACGATACGTTCTCTTTTCCTGAGGTATTTTCCTTAGATTTTTGTGAACCTTCTCCTCACACATTCTAAGCTTCACTCTCAAATCCATCAATGGTTGCACATGGAGGTGCTGGAGCTGGAGGTGGTGCCCCAGGAGGACTAGTAGGTGGCCAAGCACCCCTTCCTGGAATCTTTGCTAAAGTAGCTGCTAGATATGCCCCCCTTGTCCTCCCAGTTCCCCTATACGGTCTTCCCAAAAATTATATGAAAAGCCTTCCCAAATTTACAAGCGAAGGAGATTTGACCACTCAAGAGCACATAAACGTTTTTGACCAATTTGCCAACATCCTCGGAATAGAACACAAAGATGTCTATTCTAGACTCCTCGTTCAGAATTTCGAAGGATAGGTAAGAACCTGGTTCTGAGAGTTAGCAGATGGATCTCTAAGATCTTACGAAGAGCTTGAAAATGCCTTTATTAGACAATGGGGGGAGAGGAAGGACCACCTCTATTACCTAACTGAATTTGGAGCCCTTAGAAAGAAAAATTCAGAATCAGTTCTAGAATTCATGCAAAAGTTTAACAAGTTGTATAATAAAATCTTGGTCTAGGTCAAACCTTCTCAACCTGCAACAAAGGTGACTTTCATTGGAGCCTTTGATCCTGATTTTACTCTATTATTGAGAGAAAGGAGATCAGTAGGTCTCATGAAAATGCATAGGTCTCATGAAAATGCAAGATGATGCTTTAGAGATTGAATCGAACATGATGGCATCAGGGAAATTAAAATCTAAAATAGAAATCGGGAATAAAGAAAATAGAAAATTCAAAGAACAAGGTAGACCCTCAGGATCGGGTAAATCCTTAGAAGATAAAATAGACGAGATGGCTAGGGTAACTAGAGAACTTTCAATTAAGATCTCAAAAATGGAACTAGATAAATAAAAAAGGGATAATTTTCCTAGGAAGGATTTTAGAAGGAATCCTGATCCTCAGGCCCCATAGAAAACAATTAAAAATGAAGATCAAAAGATCCCAACCCCCTTCAAAAGTGAAAGCTTCATTGGAGAGGAAGATCTAGAAAATTTTGAAGAGTTCGATGAGGATATTAATAATCTTGATGATGATAATAAATCACCTTATTTATCAAGACAAGATTAGGAAAAATCTTTAAATAATGAAATTAGATTGAAAGATGATGTTAGCAACAATACTTTTGAAGATTTGTCCTATCAAGGTATCACAGATGATATTATTGTCGAACTTCATGAGAAATATTATTTAAGACCTAGGAACACGAGTCTTCCAACTGCCCAAAAAAAATAGATCTTGCCTAGGGGAAAAACTGATGAAGCAGCTCCAAAGGTTGCTAAGAAAAAAACTGAAAAAACCCAAATTGCTGACACACATCCTGTCAATTCAAAGTCAGTAGGAACACCCGCTGAAAAAATACAGGTTCCTATGACTGAAATAAATCCGCACCACAAAGAAAATATGAAAAGAAAGGAATGGAGGCCCCAAACATAGAGAGTGACAAGGCCCTGGAAAATTTTAATATGGAAAATGAAATAAATGAAATAAATAAAATCAAAATCCCTATCCCACTTGTTGAACTGGCTAAAAATCCCATATATAGAAAACAAATTGCTAAGATGATTAGCTTTTCAGAGGACGAAAGCCTAGCCGATGTCATCAACTTAGAAGATGACAAGCCAAACATAGTTTTTGGTCTACATTTTGAAGGTGTGAGAGACACTGTGGCCCCCTTTTATATCATGTTAACCTTGTTCAACCACCTACTTCATAACTATATGCTAGATTTTGGAGCATCACACAATGTGATGCCAAAAGCCATTATGGAGAAACTAGGTCTTGAAATCACTAGGCCATATGGAGACTTATATTCATTTGATTCAAGAAAGGTCAAATGCATAGGCATGATTAAAGACCTGGCGGCAGGTCTGGCACAAATACCCGCAAAAAGCATTTTTATGGATGTAGTGGTCGTCGAAATCCCTCTGAAATATGGTATGCTGTTATCTAGATCATGGGTTGCCAAGCTTGGAGGATCCCTCCAGCTTGACATGACATATGCTACGATTCCAGTTTTTGGAGGAAAATACATGTGTCTTTACATAGAAACTAGGTTGGCATTCACGATAGGTGATCCACATAACCCAAATAACCACCTTGTATATATTGTTGATCAAGATTCAGGAAATTGTATCTTATCTATTGATGATGATTTTGAGGTAGGTATAATACAGAAGAAAACAAAAAAAATAAAAAAATAAAAAAAAATTATATAGTACTGGTATATGGAAAATGTTTTTTGACGGTGCTTCATCCTACTTAGGAGCTGGAGCAGGGGCACTCCTTGTGTCTCCTGATGATCAATTTGTAATCCCCTTTTCCTATAGGATACAGTGGAACGTGGACTACACAAATAATGTATGTGAGTATGAAGCCTTAGTTTTAGGATTAGAAGTCGTTAGGATAATGAAAATAAAAAACCTCGAAGTCTTCGGTGACGTTGAGTTAATCATAAAATAGTTAAACTGATAGTACCAGGCCAAACATCCTAGGTTGAGGTCCAGCAGGAATTGTGTCTGGGATCTGATCGAGAATTTCTTCTCCTCTATGAATGTTCATTTCATTCCAAGAACCAAAAACCAACAGGATGATGTGTTAGCCAAAGCATCCTCAACTTTTACACCTCCCACTGTGTTTAAATTAAAGTATCACATACAAATGAGGCATCGACCTTCAATACCAAATAACATACAACATTGGCAAGTCTTTGAGGACGATGAATAGCTTTGCAAATTTTTAGAATCAATAGATGAATTTTTTGAAACGCATGCTGATCAAGAAAATCAAAATGATCCTGTTTGGATCATGCAAGAAGGAGAGGATTCTCAAGAGTTTCACGATAAAATCACGAATCACAGAATGTTTGTTCTTAAAAATAACTAGATCCCCAAGGGCTTGATTCCCTTGGAAAGATTATTCAATCAATATGATATCCCTTCAAAATCCACCCTACAATGCCAACCTGAAGAAGTTGAGGACTGTGACATAGGTACTACACAAAACCCTTGGTTGGTGAAGCTATCCAAATATCTGTGCCCTGAAATAAAAAACAAATACGCAGAGTCGCTTAGAAAGTACAAAGACGTTTTCACTTGGTCATATGAATATTTGAGAACCTATGACACCTCTATGATCGAACATAAGATACCCCTAAAGCCTGGTGTCAAACCCTTTAGACAAAAACTCAGACAAATTAATCCTATTTTATTGCCTGTGATCGAAAAGGAAGTCAAAAAACTCTTGGATGCAAAAATAATTGTACCGTTGAGATATTCTGATTGGGTAGCAAACCTGGTCCCGGTTAGAAATAAAAACGGGGAAATTAGAATCTGTGTCAATTTCATAAATCTAAATAATTCATCCCTCAAAGATAATTACCCCCTACCCAAAATGGATCATGTTTTAGAAAAAGTAGATGGGGCAAATAGGATGTCGATGATCGACGGATTTTTAGGGTACAATCAAATTGCCATCAACGAACACAATAAAGAAAAGATAGCCTTTACCACTCCTTGGGGTACATTTATGTATGTGTTGGGCCCCAACAACTCCTATATTTTTACAAAATTTAAAGGGCCCCTATTAAAATCTTGATAATTATAATGAGCTACAGAATCAACCTTTTCAAATAGTTCTATGCCTTGGCTTGATTTGAGACAAACTTAAGACATTCACTATAGTATGAAACATTCATTACAAGAGTATATGTCAAAAGTTAGAAACGAACATAAAAATCTCAATTTAAACAAAAACGTTAATTTTTATTAAATGTTTACTTTCGTTTAAATTATGATTATGTGTTTTTTCTTTTGCTCATTAGCAAGTTTGACTATTTTGAATAATGAGTTCAATACTTCATCAAATAATATCTTGGTTGGTTTCTCATTTTCATGAAATCATTTGGTGATATTAATTAATTAAATTCATTTTTTCATTTTGCATCTCATTTCAAAATAATAATAATAAAAGAATTATCTATCATTTGTTTAATTTTGTAAGAAACTAAAATTAATATTTTTTCTCCATTAACTTGAAGCTTCTAGATCATATTTGAAAACAAATTATAAATAATGTTTGTTTATAAGTTATAGCTAGTTTAAATTCATTTTTGATTTTTCTAGATTTTGTTTTACTCACAATTTTTAGGTTATTAATTTAGGTTTCTTTTTGTTTCACAGGTTTCTATTATCAAATATTTGATACGAATCTGATCATGGCTTGATTTTATTATCCAAATATGTTCAAGATGATTGATCCAAAAATAATTTTGGATTGCTACAAATAATTTTATGAGCAACAATAGATAAAATTTGGAAAGGCGTCAAGATCAGATAGGCGATTTTGTAGAACTGATTGCAGCCAAACCGTGAGGAATTTGAAGAAACGGTTGAAAACCCAGAACCAAAATGGATCCATTTAGCTTTTGCATAGCAATTTTCCCAAACAAAAGCATGATTTGAAATATTTTTGGGTCTCTTTTAGAGGCAAATTCCAGGTGGCGGAAATTAATAGTGATGCCCAGACTATTCATTCATTTTATAAATATATGAGAAAGATCAGAGCCATGGAGATGGACGAATTGGAGAGGAGGATTTTAATCCTTTCTCTTTTGTATATTATTGATTTTGTAAACTTTTTATTTCTTTTCAAATGAAGTAATGGATGGCTGAAATCTTTGGGAGAATGGACGAATATTTTTAAAGAAGAATATGGAATTCCAGGTTGCTTAATGGATTTTTTCCTGTAAGTAAAATGGTTTTATTTTCATTATAATATATTCATATTGTTTGAATAATTGATTATGCATTGATTTAAATAGCTTTAGTCTTTTTTTTATGTATTAATTTTTTCAATCTTTAAAGTCTACTATCCAAACAATTTCTTTGAGGACTACATAATGGACAAGTGATTCCAAAAACTTAATAGAACAACATACATGCATATTGGCTTTATCCTTTTGTTTATAATATTGTTATTTATGTTTTTTTAAATCCTGTTACATGTGTAGGTCTGATATCTTTAGATTAAATTATCTATGATGTGTAGGAGGTTTATATTATAAATACCATCTATCATTTGCTTCATCAAAATACAAATGTTGTGATTATATATTCGATTTAAATAATGGGATTTATCTTTGAGTTTTAAATTGAATGATAAAATGCATAGATTGCTTCCAGATTTATCTTGTTGTAATCATGTATGATTATGAGATCACAGGTTTATGTTTGTGTTTTCTTTTCTGTCATTAAGACCTAAGCTGCCAATACATGTTATGAATTTATTTAGAACAGTCATAAGGTTCATTGCAGATTTCTCTCTTTGACATGGAAATTGGATGTTCACCACTCATGTAGATGCTTGGATACACCTCACTAATTCACTGTCAGGATAACTTCTTTGTATTTTTCTATCATTTACATATCATTGAAACTAGAATGTATGATTCAGCTTTGACTATCCACATGTTCATGTTTCATTAACTTTTTTTGCAAGATTCTTTAAATTTATAAAAGAAAAACAATAAATATTTTTATGTGCTTTCTTTACCTGCTTCCTAGAAGCAATCATTTTTCACATCGATTTTCGTAAGTTTCAATTAAAACTTGCAGCTTGTAAATCATGTAAATAAACAAGACTTGTATATCTTCTACTTAAATACAACTACTACAGTTGCATTAGAACACACACACACACACACACACACACACACACACACACACACACACACATATATATATATATATAGTGTTTAGTAATTAGTTAGTTATTTCTCTCTTTTATTCGTTTCTTTTAGGATTCTTAGATTGGCTAATGGAGCCATTAAACCCATCAAAATAGGTTACACCAAATGACTTGGGTTATTTAGACAACCCCGGACCGGATCTCTTCTTCCAGTTGACGACCGGTCATTTTCGCCCATCAACAGTATGATAAGATGTCATTTGGTTTGATGAATGCAGGTGCTACCTTCCAGTGGGCTATGGATATCACTTTCATTGGTGAACGAGATAAATTTGTGGTTATCTATCTTGATGATCTAACCATTTTTTCTAAATCTGATGAAGACCATCTGATTCATCTTAAGCAGACGTTTGAGAAATGCCGCAAGTTTGGTTTGTCTTTGAACCCCAAAAAGTCTCACTTCGCTATGCAAGAAGGTAAACTTTTGGGCCATATTGTGTCTTGAGATGGAATTAGAATCGACCCTAAAAGAGTGGAAGCTATAGACACAATAAATATTCCTAGGAATGTAAAAGAGATTCAATCATTCTTAGGAAAAATAATTTTTTTGAGGAGATTTATTCCCAATTTTGCTGAAATCGTGAAATTGATTACAAATATGCTAAAGAAAAACAACGAGGTGAAATGGACAACAAAAACTAAAGCATTGTTCGCACGCATCAAAAAGGTTATAAGCGAGGCACCTGTTCTAGCAAGCCCTGATTATCTAAAGGATTTTCTTATTTTCTCATTCACCTCTGAACACACACTCGTCGCAGTTCTCCTCCAAAAAAATGAAGAAGGTTTCGAGCAACCGATAGCCTTTTTTAGCAAAAGTCTTAGAGACACCGAACTTAGATATAATATAATGGAAAAACAAACATATGCTATGGTGAAGGCGTTAAAGGCTTTCATAACTTATGTGTTTCATTCTAAGGTGATTGCATATGTACCTACTAGTTCCATAAAAGATATTTTGGTTTAGTCCGACAGTGATGGAAAAAGAGGACGGTGGCTTGCCAAAATTCAAGAATTCGATTTGGAGATTAAACCAACGAAACTAGTGAAAGGGAAGGGTTTAGCTAAACTCTTATATGAATCAAACTTCAGATCTCTCGGGATAAATGGATTACAGAGAAACAAAGAGTGTGTGGACATTAATGAACTCGATGAACAAATAGCTGAAACCAGAATCCCATAGAATTTTTCTTTATCAGATTGCTACAAAGACATAGTATCCTACCTATTGACCTTGAAGTGCCCAAGTGACTTGACCTCATCTAAAGCCAGAACGCTGAAGCTACATGCGGTCAAATACTATATACCCAAAAGATAATTGTATTAGAAAGACCCTATTGGCTTCTTGTTGGGTTGTTTGGTCGAATCAGAAACGAAAAAGGTCATAAGAAAATTTCAAAAAGGAGTACACGGAGGACACCACACCTAGAGGGAAACAACTTATAATATCCTGAGGGTAGGGTATTATTAGCCCAAACTTTTCTTGGACGTCAATGCTAAGGTTCGAGCTTGCAAACCTTGCCAATTGTTCGTAGGTAAGCATAAACTCCCAGCGATGTCATTGGTTCCAGTAAAAATAGAAGCTCCTTTTCAGCAATGGGGATTAGATTTCATAGGAGAAATTAATCCTCATTCTAGCGCTCAACATAGATGGATCCTGAATACAATAGATTACTTCACCAAGTGGGTGGAATCTATTCCAACTAGAAGGGATACTGATTCAGTGGTAATAGATTTTTTAGAAAAGCAGGCTTTTAAATCTATGGCTATAGTCATTTTTTTCCAAAAATATAATATTGTGCATGGTCATTCCACGACATACTACCCTCAGGGAAATGGTCTAGTCGAGTCTTCAAATAAGAGCCTAATTAATATAATTAAGAAAGTGTTAAGCGAAAACAAGAAATCTTGGCATGTACATTTGAAATACGCCCTGTGGGAAAATCGGATAGGCACAAAAGAGTCTATTGACACTTCTCCTTTCCAAATGGTGTACGGGACTGATGTAGTTTTACCTATAAATCTAGCACTTCCCGTAATGAAACTTTGGAAAGATGAGAAGGAAGAACCAAATCATGTCACAAGAACGATAAATCAGCTGATAGAAGTCCAACAGCACAGAGCTGAAGCAGATGAAAGGTTGTAGAAATACCAGGATGACATGAAAGCACTATTCGATCGTAAGGCCAAAGATAGAGATTTTCTCCCAGGAGATTTGGTTTTAAAATGGGATGCGAGGAAGGAAGATTTGGTGAAACATGGTAAATTAGACCACATCTAGTACAGACCGTTCAAGGTTGCATCTCCTGAAGGAAAAAATTCATTTTTGTTAGAAAATTTGGACAGTAAAATCCTGAACGCCCCTGTCAATGGGCATTATTTAAAACACTATATGCAATAGTTGATTTCCAGAATTCCTACTGTATATACCGGTTTTTTATTCTTTTTTCATAATTTTCTTTGGTAAGTCTACTTTCATTCTGTCAATAATATATATATATATATATATATATATATATATATATATATATATATATATATATATATATATATATATATATATATATAGGTTAATGTTTTTCTAAGAAGTAGGGATACAAAATTCTCAATATAGTCAATTCTTTTAAAAGTCTTGATACTCTTCGTATTGTTCCCTTATAGGATTATGGTTGACAGCCTGACAAGTGAAAGTAGCAAATAGACAGCCTTATAGCGAAAGATAAATTTGCTAAAAATAGGTGATAGATAAGTTTTTTCTGTTATTTCAAAAGAGAACAAAAATGGTAAGGCAAAGGTGTGAATTCCAAAAAAGTCTATTTTTTCAAACAAAGGTTTTTTATAAAAAAGCGTGGTGATTGCTTCATAAGTGTGATATGTCAATAAAAGAATGATTTCTAAATCTACGCCCTAAGAGTCTCACCTAGAATAGGATAAGAGGTAATTAAAATAAACAAAGAGAGGAAAACGTCTCTGACAAAGAGTTCCAAGAGTTGGGTCTAATTTATGACCTTTGTTTTTCGATTTCCAGGTCTTTCTACATCTCCCCTTTCTATCCTCAATTTTTCCTTCTTAAAAGACCAAACATATTTCCGGTTTCCTCACAGGGGGAGAAGACATTACATCTTAAATTTGGAAGTTGAAAAATAGTTCTTAAAAGGTAAACCAATCCTCATGATTCCTCACTCTCCGACTAAAAAAAGTTATGCTTAGGCTGATCCTGACTTTCCTAGGTTTCTAAACAGTTTTCTAAGTATTTAGGCTTGCTCAAAGGAAGACCCCTCGAATTAATCCTCCCCTTTTTCCCTGTAGACTAAGGTGCTTTGAAAGTTAAAAAGGGTTGGCCCAAGGTAATTACAGCAAGTTGACAGACCTACATTGCAAATTTTACACAGATACCATCCCTGGTATACTTACTACCACTGATTGCCCCCACTTCGTATTCAATAAAGTAAAATATAAGGAAAATAACTTCACCGGGGTACTGAACAGGCTCGCTGGCAGTGAAGAAATATCTAAGGTTAAATGCATAATTATGATTCGAGGTGATGAAAGGAAATTCAGTAAAAATGGACAGATAACTTCACCGGGGTAGCGAACAGGCTCACTAACAGTGAAGCAATATCTAAGGTATCTATAAGGCTGTCATACATAATTTTCACTCTACCTTGGTTACCAACCTTTTCGAAACTGGATCTACATCCCAAGTCCAAACAGGGCTCCCCAATCAAGAACATGAAATTTACTTCGTTTGATGCAAGCCAAAAGCCACAGGATCTGTTGGATTCCCTAGGATTGTTTTGATCACCTTAAAGCCAACTTAATTTCAGTAGTGAGAAGGAGAAGATCTAGAATGGGGCTGCAGCTGAGTTTACAATGTCGAGAGTTTTGAAAATCTTTTTGGAAGCAAAAATGAAATATTTGTTTCCCTCTGTATCCCCTTCCTAAGCAAGTTCTGCAGAAAGAAGCCATTGACTCCATTTATCCAATAAAGGCACTAAGTCTACATGTTCTCCTTGTCCCACAAGGAGACAAGGTCCACAATTAGAGCCTATGTTGAAACAAATTTTAAAATTTTTATCCCTAGGACCTAAACTTTCCTTTTTTGGGATTCGACTTTTCATAAAGCATAAGCTTCGTTATCTTTCCCAAAAGCCCGGTACTGATTTCTTAAAAAAAATTATTCTTTAAATAATAAAAGGTAAAATACCTAAAATGTTATAAGAGTCCTAACGCATTTTCTATAAAGTTATTTTTTTAATCATGATAATCTTAAAACCTAAAGGAATTAAGATTAACTTTAAAAAGTTTTCAGGATTCGGGGTTTGCTGAGAACATATGTTTCAATACATATTGAATCACGAAATCTCGATCCCCGGTTTCCCAAAAGAATGAGAGTTAGTTCAAATTCTGATTAATTAATTCACTAACATGAAAAGTTAAATCTTAGGTTAATCATATCGTGATTTAAGGATTCGGGGTTCAACAGTAACATATCTCTTGTCAACATGATCCCCGAAATCCCGAAACGCGAAATCCTGACCCATAATTTGTGTTAAACTGTTAATCTTGTTTTGTCCTTAATCCTAATTAATTAGTTAACTAAAATGGAATAAAGTCATAATTTAAACATGTCGCGATTTCTCAATTTCGGAAATCGGGATGCAGCGATAACACACCTCTTGTCAACTCAATCCGGGAAATCGCAAAATGCGAAATCCCGACTCAAAATCTATGTTAATCTAAATTAATTATGTTTGGAGGTTAATTTTTAATCCTAATTAATTAATTCGCTAATATCAAAATTTAAGGCTTAAGTTAATCATTTCACAATTTCGGAAATCGAGATTCATCGATGACATACTTCCTGTCAACATGATCCCCGAAATCCCGAAACGCTTAATACTGATCAATTATTTTACTAAAACAAACTTAAGTCCTAATAATCTTGTCGTGATTTCACAATTTCGGAAGTCGAGATTTAGTGATAACATACCTCTCATCAACTCGATCCCCAAAATCCTGAAACATGAAATATTGACTCTTAATTCGTGATTAGTATAAATTAACTCTGTTTTGAAATCATGATTAATGACAATCAATCCTTTTAGGTTTTGTTCATGTTTCAGTTTCTGATTGAATGAAATGTTCCGATTTTTGAATTCAAAAGCGTCAAAATGTGGCCACTTAATTAAAGAATAACTGGTGATATGTGACACTAATGTGTATCTTAGTAAATATCTATTGCATTAAATGTCTTGATTCTTCTCAGTCGTGTCAGTCCCTTCATCGTTAAATGAATTAAAAGAGAGTTTGAAGGTCTGTGTTTCACAACATTTTCTATTTCATACTATCAAGCACAATACACATTCATCCGAGCTCATACACTCCTTTTCTTTGATAGGTTTTCCATCTAACTTAAATTCATGGCACCAAAAAAGGCACTGAGGAAGAGTGAAGATACACAGGAAGGAGATATCATATCTGACACTATGCCACACGCTATCGACTCAATTAAATCTTGGACACAAATCTCTGAACTCCTAGAATACGAATTCAAGAATTCTCATACTGATTCTGAGAATCACTTTCGGGATATAGCAGAATCAGAGCTTCATAAGATCGCAGTGCACCCTCGGCTTATGGTGTACAACGATATGATTAGTTGGGCCCTAGAAAAGGTTGATATTCTGATGAGGAGTATCTTAAATTATCAAGTGGTCGTTGTCGGCTCCTTCAGGCCAGAACATATACAAGTAATGTATAAGCTCTCACCAAATCCTAAGTACACTTTTAATGCTGAGTTTTTAGTTGAATTTCAAAGGAAAGAGTGTACTGAGGCAGACCGAACTTATCCTGATTTAATTAGAGATTGGTGGATATGTCCATCAAAGTTTAGGGCCAATACCCATGGGGTTTATGCCATAGCATATCTGAACGAATACATGGTCTATGTAGACATTATGCTATGTAGACTTTTCGGGAAAAAGGATCCCTTCCATTTTCCTACAGAATGGGTGCCCTTCTTAGAAGAAGATTTAGAAGGATTCACTTTCAACTGGAATAAGATTATTTCTGATAACCTAGCTCAAGAAGTTTCAAACTACAAAGTTGCAAAATCTAAAGGTCAACCAGTGGCCTTTTATATGTTAACGTGCATTATGGACGTAGTTTGCTGTATGAATCCTTTTCCCTTGATGAATTGGAGTTGGAATATAACTTTCCTCGAGCCCATTCTTGAATATCATTCTGCACTTTGGGAAGAAAATGCTAAGAATGCATTTTATGAAATTTGTCATTTTATAATAATTCCAATGCATAAAATGTTTTATGGTTGTGAACCTCCTCGCATTTATGAGTCAGCTTCAGAAAATCTCAAAGAAATAGCCGACTGGTTTGTTGATGAAAACTTCTCTTATGTTAGGGTTTATGGATGCTCAATCCCCCATCATGCACTTTTGAAATTCGTCCTGGACAGACTGGTACTGAGGGAGGTAGCACATCAAATAGTGAAAGGTGGTATTGGAATAGAGCTAAAAGTAGCTCAAAATAAATCCTAGCCAATCTTCCCTGTGTATGTTTGGAAATTTTCATTACTAAACCTCGGCCATTATAAAGTAGAGGCTAAAGCATTAGAAGAAATAAAACTAGTAGATATTGAGCACAGAAAGCATGACCCTTATCAATTAGTAAGCAGACATTTGATGCACTGTAATTTGAAATATGATGAGCACAAAACATCTGTTTATGATGATATTTTCAAGGAGGTTAAAACTTATGAAGAAGTATTGAACAGGGTATAGGCCATGTCACTTGATTCACAGGTTGGTTTCATGCCATTCCAGAGTCATAGGCAAAGTTGTTTACCAAAGAGTTTGCAAGGTGAATCCACCACCCCTCCTCCAGAGCAGGAAGGGCCTCCCCCGGGCTTAGAAACAAATGTACAGGATAAATCAAATACAAAAGGAAAAATAAAAGAGGGTGAAATACCTTCACAGGAAACAGGAGTCCCTCAGATAGAAAAATCAAAGACAGGGAAAGGAAAGGAGTTAGAAACACCTTTAGAAACCCCTGAGAGTTTTCCGAAAAAGATAGGAAGAACAACATCGACAGAACTTGGAAGTCCCATTACTTCCTTGACTACATTGCAGTCTACTTATGGAAACCCCCACGAGGGAGCTCTATATGTTAGTGATCTTGAGCCTATTTCTAGGGATGAGATTCCTTCATCCAATTATTTTTTCAGTAAAAAGAGGAAGGCTATCCTAAAATAGGAAATGCATCCAAGAGGAGGTATGATGATTAAAAAGCACAAAATCATTATAGATGGGCAAAAACTTAAAGAGGGAGAATTCGCTTCATAAATAGTGGGCATAATGGGAGCTTTAGCGTCGGCAAATTTATACTCTGTGGGTAGTTTGACAATTGTGTTGGAACAAAAAGACCAAACGATAGCTCAGCTACAGGGTCAATTGAGAGAGACCGAAAGAAATACCAGTTGGGGGATAAAAAAGGGTTTAGAACAAGCTAGATTAAATGATATTCAAGAGATTCAAAAAATAAAAGCAAGGTTAGAGGAAGAAAATCAAAAAATACAGGTCACTCTGGCACAGGTCCTAAAGGAAGAGGAAATAAATAAACAATTACAAAATAAGTTTAGTTCCATTTCAAATCAAGTGGTAGATCTTGAAATTTTCCAGACCCAGGTATTGGGAATACATTTGAAGATAGAAGAGGAACAACAAGGAGTGTTTTTAAATCTGGAAGTTGTCCAGAATTACTTTCAGGAAACAAATAAATCCTTGGAGAATATTCTCCAAAAAGAAAGAGAAGTGAAAGAAGCCAGAACGATTTTCCAAAAAGTAGCGGCTCTTTCAACAAAGGAGGAGGTCGGAAAGATTAAAAAACTATCTGTTTCAGAGCAGGTTAAAGGAGATGTAATACTCAAAGTGTGGGAGGCAGACCTTGCAGAAAACAAAAGAATAACCAGAGAGGTCAATGATGATTGTCAAGGTATTTTTGATCTTTTAGAAAAATCTTCATTGAACATTGGAGAAAACAATTGTTCAGGGTTATTAGGAGAAATTAACATTGTCAAGCACCAACTAAGATTCAAGGAAGATCTGGAGGAAATGTAGGTGGAGATCCCAAAAATAAAGGTAATCAATGTCACCAAAATCAACAAATGGATAGTGATGCCGAACTTAAAGTTGCAAACTATTAAGTTCACAAGGAAGATAATTGAATATCGTTTGCCTGAACTATAGAAAAAGTTCTCCATATTTGAGGCAAAAGATATACCAAACGCTCCCAGAGTTTTGGTGAAGTTTTTGGGAAAATGTATTCACTGTCTTAAGACAGAAGAAGGAAGTTCATCAACACAGACATGAAAATACTATTTTGTATATTTTCATTATCAAAATAACAAAGTAGTTAAAATAGAAATGTAAATGGTTCGACATTGTTCATTCATGTAACTGTAGTCTTAGGAAGTTAGTTAATCACCAATGGGAAAATATTTGGTGATCATGTATAAATATATTTTCACAAGACTGAGAAAGGAATTTTGGTTTTTGAGGAGATTCGATTGTATTAAAAAGTTTTTCCAATCCACTGTGATATAAATAATGCAGACAAGATTCTGAATTCTGTCAACTTGAAGCTATGTGTTCTTTAACCCTGTTTACAATATATTTCTATGTTTCTCTTTAAATATTTTTCTTATGAATGATCAACTATTAGTTTATTTCATACATCTTTGAAGTCTGAATTGATTTGGTTATCAAATTATTTACATCTTTTCCTCTGAAATTGTTATTAGTAATTTTTAAGACCTGTAGATCATTTGAATGATAATATTTAACACTTCATTAGAAGTCTCGTTTTCCTTTATGTCCCCCATTACAATATGAGATTCTTTCGTGATTAAAGCCTCATATTTTCTCAGCATTACCACTTTGTTATTTTATTATTCTTAAAATTGTTTCAAGTATAGGAAACAACCTCAACTATTATTATGCCATTATTTTGAGTTCCAAAACTCTTTTTCTCTTTTCATCCCTTAAAAACTAAAGAAACACAATTTTAAACTTTTCATATTTAAATAAAAATTTATTTTCCATGACTGTCCCAAATAATAGACAACCCAACATAGAACCTGGCCTCCAAGATCAAACTAGCATTGCTTTAAACCTTTTTAATACTATTCTACAAACAATAACTAACCAAGCTAAATTAGAACGTTCATGGGTTGCTATTGAAAGAGATACAAGCATCCAAGAACAATGGGAAGATAGACAGAGGCAGTTGAGAAACTGAATTTGACTTACCCTTCTTTTTTATTCTTACCCTTTAATTACCTTTGCCTTTACAGATGCCTTGACGGTATACTTTACAGCCTTAAAGTATAAACTTGGAAACAACAATCACCAATTAGAAACTTGATCCTAATCACTTCATCCAATTTCGATTTCTAATTGTATCTTCATTTGAGTTGGGGAACTCAATCCATTTAAGATGTGATCCGAGATCAGTTGCACTTTTCCAAGATTATCTTGATTGCTCCATTTTCTTGATGAGTTCCTTTCACATCTCACAAGGATGAAAACGATCGTGCTAATGTTTCACATTAGTATCATTGTCGTTAATGAACAAAGGGAACACATATCTTAGGGTGCAATGTTTATAATATTTGGATCATATTTTTATGACTGAGGTTTGCTAATGGATTGATATTTTTAAAAGATAGATGCAACTAGAGTATAATAGTCATATTTGTTTAATTTGATTGACTCTGATTTTAGGAACAAGACATTGTATCTAGAGATCCAAATCTCACATCAATCATGACACTAAAGTCTTTTGTTAAAGGGAATATTGAGGGAAATCACATAGTGATCATCTCTCAAGAAGAAGGCTATGATATTTGGTTGAATGCACAACAGGTGAATACTTGATGACTTCATTGACCTTTACACAAAGTCTTATGATAGTCAACTTAGTTTAGGTTTACATTAGTTTAGCATGTTTTTCTTAGGATTAGTTTTAATTTTTGTCTTTTCTTTTCTTTTAATTTTAATTTGATTTTAATAAGCCAGTCATTTAAGGGGAGGGTTTTCTCCCAAACCATCTAAGAGTTGATCACACCATTCCCTTTTGTATGCAAGTTAGGAAAATGGCTTGTGCAACCAACAACTATGAATTTTTCTCATGGAATGAAGGAAACATAGGGAAGTGTTAATATAAACTTCGATTCTCAGATTCCTTTACAACATTTTTTGGATCAATAAATCAAAATTGTCACCAACTTACCAACTAATCAGAAATAAACTTTGTCTCATTTATATATTCCCATTTTAATTTTTAATCTAATAGAGGTTTGGGGTATTTTTAATGATTCTTTTGATAGCCTCCATAATCGTCAAATTTCCCTCTTTTCCTTATCAAATTGCATTATCAGAATGAATCTTTTGTATTAATGTTTATCTTTTATGGCAAAGAAAAAATGGTGTTTTGGTGAGAAATATGAAATGTGTTTTCTGTTGGAAATTAATTATTTTCAAATATGCAAAGGAATTGCTCATGTCATGAAATTTTAAAAGCTTATGGATTTGTGGAATGTCCCATGTAATTGGTTATTGAAAATCTGTTTTAATTGAACATCTACATGAACCCATGTTGCTTAAATTTCCAGAATTATTTTTTGCACTAAGGAAAATCATATGTAATAGTTGGATTAGAGAATTGTGTTGCAAATATTTCCACTGGATCATCAAATCTCATGCTCTGTTTTTTTTTCATTTCAAATCAGACATTCTAATAGTTTTTTATGTTGGGTTTGATGTTGAATGAGTAACATTTATTGACTATTTTTTTCCCTTGGCTTACTTTTCGATATTTCACTGAAATACTTTGTTTGTTGCTACCACCAAATTTATTACTTGCTATTGGGTTCTATTATTATTTTTCAACCAATTTTCATCATTTTGATGATTGGCGCAATAGATTCAGATTCCATTTAGTTTAATTTTCTTTTTCATGATATCAACTCAGTTTTAGCACTTGCCTACTGCTTGTACATATTGCTTCCATATTTTTATTTGAAGGCTAACATTTCTCTGAGCTAGCTTGACTCTTAGTATGCCTTGAGGATTACTCTTTAAGTTTTAGTGAGGGGTTGGTCCAATTATGGTCACATACTGAAGATTTTTTTTACAATTCATAAGATGCATGGGCTACTCTATATGAATGAACATTTATGAAGTTTTCAGTTGTAGGTATGGACTAATAGTTGTGGTGGAATACATGTGTTTGTTGAGTGTACCATGATAATCCATAAGTAAAGGAAAGTGTCTATCTATCTTTTTCTTTGAGCTCCATTCACTTCATATTAATAAAATGGCTCATACTATGATGGTTTTTGGGATACCTATGGGTTAAAATAAAATGCATAACATCTACTCAAAAAATCAAAGTTACTCTCGTATCACCTTGCTTCCTTCACACTCTATGTGCATATGCATATCTATATCTAGAATCTAAAAGGGTAAGCATATTCTGAAATAAAAAGGAAGTTGAAAACACTATTAATATTGTGGGAAATACAAGTAAATATGTTTGGGCTATGGAAGCCTACTGGAAGCGGGGATATGCTTGTATGGTACTGAGGAAACTTCTTCAGGGCTATGGACACTCACAACAATGAAGCAATTCCATGAAAAGAGAGATGAAGAACACACTTATGTAGATGTTTTTTTGTTAGTAAAACTAAAAACCCATGGTTGAACCAAAGTTAACTTGAATGCGCAACGAGTAAAAGAATTTATCTTTTTGTTTGGCTCTTTGAAAAAGGTGTGTTATATTACAAGTACTAGAAATAGTGGGTTATATCTTTTGGAATTTTGGCATCATTGTGGTACCCATGATTATTGGAAAATTATCTATAGTTTATTGAACTTATCTTAAAACTCAGATCTGAAGTATGGGCCCTAGACTTCTATTAACAAAGATAACATGTTCTTCTAGTGTGTCGTCATTTGTTGTGGCCGCAACAACCCCCCTTTACTTTTTATTTTACAAGTGAAAGGAAAGGGGGGCCCTACTAAATTTTTAAGAATATTTCCTAATCCTGCACTGCTCGAGCCTGATGCTATTTATTTTACTACTTTGAGGAAATTGAATTTTGGTCTTAAGTGATGATTTCTTTTATGGAGGTTTATTATCTCTTTTGATCTTATGGTTTCAAATGTCTTCATGATTCTTAGTTTAACTATGATGTTTCGTTGACATTCGTATGAGTGGCTCACAAATTGTTTTCCTACCTTATATAGTTTCCCAAGTGTTTAATGATTTTATATGGTTGTAAGTTTTGATGATCTAGTACATGTATTGAATGAATTTGATGTAGGTTGTTAATCTTTTCCCTGTATGACTTATTCAAAGATTGCTAGCATGTGGTGCTTAACATATTCATCTTTATACTCTCATATATTGGACAAATATTAACTTGATTCATAATTTCACTAATCATTTGTAGGTGTTGAAGATTAAATGAATGCAATTATAATGATAGTTATTTAATCTATATCATAGATGATTTCCTTCGGTCAACCTATCCTCTTCATGATTCTTCAAAATATAGACTTATTTATAAGTTTTCTTAAAGGAAAGGAAATATAAAGTTTTTGATATATTGGCAGATGTGCTCTTAATAACATAAATGATTTCATCTCCTTGTGTGGTTGCAGGAACAGGTTAGAATGATATCCTTTCTTCAAGACTGCTTCAGCCTTGAGATACATGTGGGGGATGATCTTATTCCCCTTTTAGACTTCCCTTTATTTATTGATATTTCCCTCTCTTTTCTTATATTACTTTCTCTAACTAAACCTCATAGTTTGATTCTTCTATTCGATATATTTCCAATGGATATAACCATACTTAAATCTAAGTTCCAGATCAAAAGTTATGGCCTCTCAAAGTTTCCTAAGCCAAATATGACCATTGCCACCTTACTGCCACATGGCATCCATGTGTCCCCCTATCATTCATGTCGTATGATGTGGAAATAACATGGATGATGACATGGCACCTGCCACCAGTTCCGTCAGGCCCACATTCAATCTTGGAACCCTCTTCATCGTCGAAATTCATCCATTCCAAAATGCTACAGATCATGCTAATCAATTTTCCCAATAACGATCATATCCTTCGACCTAATCAATTTTCTCAACGTCCTCTAATTCGATCAATTTTATTGAAGCTTATCATCTTCACCAACCTGATCAACTTTCTAGACATTGATTCAATCCTCTGACCCAATCAACTCTCCCGAAATACCATTCGGGAAACATTTTTTAAACGACCATATATTGGGATACATTTTTCAAAATTGAGCCTGTGATACCTCGTTGGAAAGGTATCGAGTAGAGGAATTAAATGGTGGAGATATTAATTTCAGAAAAGTGATAGAAAATACCAAAAATTATGTAGAAAAACATTGCACGGATTTGGGGGGAAAATGGACTATTCAAATTTCAAACAATCATATATGGAGCTACGGGCAATGAAATCAGGCCTAGGAGAACTCGATGGAAAGATGAAGGAGAGAAGAAAAAAATGGGATAGAAAATTCTAGAATATTGAGAGTAGAAATGGCCCCAAAAATTCAAATACATATGAAACCCGAATTTAGATGAAGAACCCACTATGCAGACTTCAAAAACTTATATCTCAAGCTATAGGCAATGGAATCAAGTCAACAATAGCTTGATAGAAAGATGAGATAGAGGAGAATAATCCATAATGATTTCATTTAGTATATTAGAGCCAAAAACGCCTAGAACAACCCAATAAATTTAGAAAATGACCCAATAGGAAGAATGAATAATAAATTTAGATACATATCATTTGTAAACTGCCATGGGTTGAATGTAACCACCCAAGAGTCTCTTCGGCTCCCATTTATAACTCTCACGTCTAGATTTTTGAAATGCAAAAGAAATTTGAGATGTAAAAAAGACAAACTTAGGGGAAAATGAAACAAATGGTGATGAGAGTTGAAGAGTCTCTCTCTTGTTTTATAAAAGAGAGCTAGTTGAATGGAACATGGAATTTTTCCCTTTGTATCAAACATGGTACTATTAAATATGAATAATAAAGAGCATGAGACATTTCTGAAGTCATAACTATTTTCAAATGCTCCTGGGACTATTTTATACTTGTATTTCTTGATTAAGTTTTCTGGGTATTGATCATATGAACTATTTTTGTGCTTAGTATTCATGATTCTTATGATGTTGTGATTTCTTGTGAGTGCGGGCATGATGTTATAGATTTCCCTTTCAACTATTTGAGGTGATTTTATACAATATTATATTTTGCTAACATGTTTGGGTTGTCATGAACTATTTTTGTTGTTTAGATATTACCTTTCACTGTACTCATTCTATTAGTTTTTTCTCACGGGATAGATTAGAATTAGTTAGGATTAGATTAATTTGATTTTATTTATATTATCCTTAGGATTAGTTAGAATTCTTTGGGAGGAAGTTCGTTATCTTTCCCCTTTTTCTTATTTTAATTCTGAGCAGCAACGAGGCCTATACACTCATGGGAAACACTATACCAAATGAGAGTATGTCCAATTGGGACCTCCCATTGGGTGTTCTCCCTCATCTGCTTGAAAAATCATTCAAACCCGTCAATAAGAAGCTAAAGTTCCCCCTATTGAAGAGCTACGCCTTCTCGATGCTACTACTTTTCCTGTTGACCCACTAGAAATTGAATCACTAATTTCATACAATCCCTCATGGGATTCTCTTCTCCTCAAACCCTCAAGCTCATTGGATATATTAAGCATAGGAAAGTCATCATATTTGTTAATAGTGGAAGCACCCATAATTTGATTCACCATCGCATTTCCCAGGAAATCAATTGCTATATTCATGTCATCAACAATTTTGAAATCATGATAGATAATGGTGGTTCCATGAAATGTGGTGGGCGTTGTGAAAATATATGTCTTCAAATTGGGAAGAACCACCTGAAATATCATATGTTTGACATTGATATGGGTGACTGTGACATTGTGTTAGGTTTTGAATGGTTACACACTTTGGGCCCCATTCTAATGGATTTTAAGGAATTAACCATGCAATTCCAACAGGAGGGACAACAGTATCACTTCCAAGGCATCAAAGTAGGTTACGCAGAGATCATTAGTTCCGATCACATGGAAAATCTTCTCAAACAAGGTCATTCTGGTATTATCACCCAATTCCATTCTATTCAAGCAGTTGAGACACCCTCTATGCATCTTGACCTTCAATCTCTCATATCCAAACAACAAGCTAGTTTTCCACTCCCCATGGAATTTCCCCTTCCCATGGTGTTCATGCTCATTCCATTCCACTTATCCATGATAGTCTCCCTCCCAATGTTCACCCTTATCTTCATCCCTTTGCCCAGAAGAATGAAATTGAGAAAATCGTGCAAGAATTGTTTGAAGAGAGTGTTATCTGTCCTAGTACCAACCCCTATTATTCTCTTGTGGTCATGGTACTCAAGAAACAAGGTAATTGGAATATGTGTCCATACTTTTGCACCCTCAATAAAATCACCATCAAAGACAAGTTTCCCATTCTTGTCATTGATGACCTCTTGGATGAATTCAGTGGTGCTCATTACTTTACTAAACTTGATCTCCGATCTAGCTACCACCAGATATATATGAAAGAATAAGACATTCCCAAGACTACCTTTAAAAATCATGAGGGTCACTATGAGTTCTTGGTCATGCCCTTTGGCCGTTATAATGCCTCATCAACCTTCCAAAGTCTCATAAATCATGTCTTCCATCCTTTTCTTCGTCATTTTGTCTTAGTTTTCTTTGATGATATTATCATCTATAGTAAAACTTGGACAACCCATATTGACCATCTAGATCGAGTTATGCATCTCCTCTCTCGGCAAAAATTGTTCCTCAAACAATCTAAATGTGCCTTTGGACCCTCAAAAGTGGAGTACTTGAATCACATTGTTGGCAAGGATGGTGTATGGGTGGATCCTAAGAAAATTGAATCTATGAAGGATTGGCCTTGACTTAAAACTCTTAAGAGCTTGCATGGATTTCTGGGTTTAACAGGTTATTATCGCAAGTTTGTTAAAAATTATGAAAAAATTGCAGCACTTCTCAAGGCTCTCCTTAAAAATAATGCCTTCAACTGGATTCCAGCAACTGATCAATCCTTCCATGCCTTGAAAGTGGTTATATGAATGACGTCAGTCATGGCTCTTCTATACTTCACCAAGATCTTTGTCTTGGAATGTGATTCTTTCGGAAAAGGAATTGGGGCAGTCCTCATGCAAGAGGGTAAGCCTTTGGCCTTCACCAACAAAAAACTTTCAGATAGACATTTGGGCCAATCAATCTATGAAAAGGAAATTTTGGTTATTTTGCATGCAGTGGATCTCTGACATCCTTATCTAGTGGGGAAACTCTTCCATATTAAAAATGATCACCAAAGCCTCAAGTATTTTATGAAACAAAGAATTTCCTCCCTGGAGCAACAAAAATGTGTAACCAAGCTATTTGGCTATGATTATGAGATCATTTACAAGAAGGGAAAAGAAAATGTGGTCGTTGATGCTCTTTCCCAAAAATATGAAGAAGAAGGGTCCCTCTTTTCCCTCTCTTTTTTTTTACAATATTGGCTCCAAGTTGCTCGCCAAGAATGGTTGCAATATCCCCAAAATCTCTCGCCTCATCCAGCAAATGCAAGAAAATTCTCCAGCTTCTCCAGGGTACTGTTGGCACAATAATGAACTTCTCTACAAATGTTGTCTCTATTTATGAAACCATTCATAGCTTAAATCCACAGTGCTTTATGAGCTTCACACTTCACATATATCTAGAAATTCAAGGTTTGCCAAAACATATGAAAGGGTCAAACATTCTTTTTTATGTGATGGTATGAAATATGACGTCCACACTTTTATGGTTGAATGTGGGCCTACCTAAACTTGGCAATAAGAAAGTCATCATGATGGTAGTTGATCATCTTTCCAAATAATCTCATTTATTTTCTCTGCAACATCAATTCACCGCATCCACAATGGCTCAAGTTTTCATGGATAATGTCTTCAAACTTCATGGCATGCCTCATTCTATTGTCTCTATTAACCCTAATATTGGCTCATTACCCCTTAATTGGGGCATATTATATTAGTAATGTTATTTTATTTATGTTTTCTTTAGGCCATTAGTTGTAATTATACCTCCTAGTCTCCTATATATACCGAGGAGACATTTTCATTTTGAATCATCTTGTACTTGAACATTTAAGTGGGGTAAAAGGAGGTTGCCCCCTTAAAGAGGATTATTATTTGAAATTGTCTCTTTTTCAAGGTGTTGAGTACTTTTTCTAATATTTTTCTATGCTATATTGATATTTGGTTCATAACATATGGTATTGGAGCTCAAGGTCTTGGGGTTTCACTTCTGCATCTGAGACACCTTGGAATTTTCACTATAACTTTTTTTATACAATGTTTCAGAAATAACGTCTTGGAGGATATTTAGTAGATGGATCAAGGTACGTTGGGTTAAAAATTCATCTCCTGAGGCCTTATGCTTTCAGATATATACCCTGTAAAAGATAGGGTTCTGGAATCATCCTGAACTGAGTCATTGCATAATTTTTGCTATAAACACTTTTTTGTAATGTTTCAGACCCTGAAATCTAGAGGATATTTACAAACATCAGTAAGGTATCTTTGGTAAAATTTTCAACTTCTGGGTCATCTTAAATTTGTATATACACCTTGTGTAAGATAGGGAATCTGACTAGTCTCAAGAAGGTGTTCTAGGTAAAACAATCATAACTTCTTCCTAGAGTATCCAAATTGAGTGGGACTGGTTTTGTTGGATCATGGACAGTCTGTAGTATTTCTAGTGTGATTTACAAAATTTTATATCAATTATTTTGTTCAGGGCACGCTATACAAGTGAGATCTCCTAGAAAAGACAAAAATTGGCAAGTTGTGGGGAAGTTACCGTAAATTCCACTTGCCACATCCAATTTTGATTAGACTCATGGAATTGTAGAGAAAAAATATTAGAGAACTACACAAAATAAATTTTTATACCCAAACTGGCTGAAACTTGGGAAATACAACAGAAGAAATATTGTCTAGCAGAACCACCTCAAAATCAAGGTTCAACAGTGATACTTGTCCAACATGCCACCCAAAAAGGGAACTTCTACACCAAATAAGCCTATAGAAAATCCTAATTGGAATCTTGATGAAGGTGAAGAAATGCATAGGGACATAAATGATTTACAAAATAAGATAGTAACAAAAGATGAACTACAAGAGATGATGGAGGGTTTAAAAGGGGAGATCATGGAAGTATTGAAAAGTTTCATAACAGAGAAGACACCTGAAAGTGAAAATGCATCCCATGAAATTCATGATGAGGACACAAAGAAGGTGAATCAAGAATGGAGAAACTCCAACTTTGGTTTGAAGACCAACCATGTTCCTAATATTGATATGAGGAAGTTTGATGGCAAGGACCCAATCACATGGATACTTTAGATGGAGCAATTCTTTGATCTCCATAATGTGCCACATACACAAAAAGGTACGAATTTATTCTTTATATTTAGAACCTAATCAATTTGTATGGTATCGATGGATTTGTTCTCACAAATCACTCATCACTTGGACAATTTTCATGGAAGAAATGATAGTACACTATGAGGATACAAGGAGCAATACCTTCTTTAGCCAGTTGATAAATCTCAAGCAAAAGGGTTCAGTGACCGAGCACATTGAGAACTTCCAAAGATTAAATATAAAGGTAATTGATACTCCAGATGAGCACTTGATTGATGTATTCATAGGAACTTTAAAAGATAACATTCAACATGAGCTTCCCCTTTGGGAACCCAAATCATTGGAGAATGCATTTAAGGTGGCAAGAAATGTTGAAAGTAAAAATATGGCTATGGCTACTAGAAGGACCAATCCTAACATCTATAGAGAGAAGAATGCTCCTTCTTCTAAAACACCTCAACCTGCAAGTTTGACACCTCAAAAATTGGAGGAAAGAAAAGAAAAAGGTTTATTCTTTAATTGTGACAACAAGTATAGTAAAGGACATAAGTGTGGTGAGAAAAAATTATTCTACATAGATTGTGAAGAGGAAGAAGAACAAGAACAAGAACCATCTCAAGATGAAAACATAGAAGCAATTTCTTTTGAAGAGTTGACTCCCATGATATCGCAGAATGCATTGGTTGGAATTATCACTCCTCAAACCCTCAAGATCAAAGGATACATCAAAAAGAAAAAGGTAATAGTCCTAATTGATTCTGGCCGTACTCATAATTTCATTCACTATAAATTAGCCAAAGATCTCAATTGCTTTGTTTATCAGGTGCCAAAGTTTCAAGTAATGATTGCAGATGGAGGAACTATTAATTTCTCAAGAAAATTCAATAAGATCAATCATACTATGGGGGAATATGTGATCAGGGGATCAAATTTTGCCCAAAAATTCAAAGTGCTCGGAATCGCTTCAAATCGAATGAGAGTGTAGGCCTCATCGTTACAAACCCAACACAACTCATTTGGGTTCAAACAGACATCGAGAGTGAGAGATATCTCATTCTGTTCAAAATGGAAAATAGGCAAAAAAAAGGGATGCTGACTATATAGTCCATAAAGTCCGTACAAACACTGACGTGGCAGGTCGTACGACACGTGGTAGGTAGTTATTGGGACATTTGGCATGTGACATGGTTTTTTGGCAGTGAATGGGATGGCGACACATGGCCCAATCAATGACCGCCATGTGTCACCTGTTTATTGGTTAAAATCTTTTCACTTGGCAGGAGTCGACCCCGTGACCTCTGGGTAGGGTAAATCTTTGGGAAAGGCCGCCCAATTGGCGTGCCCACACATGTTACTTAATATATAAATGCATTTTAATATATTTAACATTGTAAAAATGTGTGCTAGGGCGTGAACCGGGCTGGGGCTAAGCCCCGACCCATGGTTATATATTGTATTGCATACGACCGGTGCTATGACAGTTACACCCACCATAATATATGTTGTAACCATTTGAATGCGCATAGTTTGGTTAACATGTGACCAACATGTATGTGCGTGGGTTTAAACCTTACGGTTATGTCAACGGTTTGAAACTTTAGCCATGTTGTGTAATAGCGCGCGGTCATGTGGTGACCATGTGCCCATGGGCCTTGGTAGTTAAGGCCGACGCATAATCGTTCAATAGTTTGGATCGGTTGTGTGATTGCGCTCGGTGCCAAGTCTTTACTCTTTAAATTGTGTGTGGGCTAGGTTGAGCCAAGGGAGGTGCATTTTGTAGATGCAGAGACAACAAGCTTGAAGGGGGGACTTCCAGGAAGCCTATCTTCTTCCCTTTTTGGCCAAACAAGGTGCTGAAAAATCCTAGCTAGGGGTTTTTGGACGTTCTGAAGCCATTGGTGCAATCTATTTGGCATTTTGAGCATTGTAAAGCACATTTTTGAGCAATTTGAGCAAATAATACAAATGATCCATTGGAAGCTGGACCAGGAGATGTAGCCCAAGAGAGGGGTGAACTCCTTTATCATTTGTTGTGTTATGTGTTTTATGTTCATTGATTATGATGATGTTTATATGCATATTGAATGAGTAAATATTATTAAAGTTGTGTTGCAAAGTTGATCCATTTTCATTTTAACACATAAAATTTACTTGCAAATATTTTCAAGAATACAAGTCTTCTTCATTTTTAGATCAAGTTGGTATCAGAGCATAGATTTTTGAAGACTTGATTATTTGCAAGTGTTTTGTTTTCTAATGCTCACAAGGTTGAAACTCACAAGAGGAGAAGGTCAACTTGTAGATCCAAATTCTCATCCTTCAAGGAGGAAGCATATATCATCACCGTAAGTTTCAAGGTGGCATTCACCAAGTATGGCTCATGAAGAGAGTCATGAACATGTTCCTACAGAAGATGAAGATCTCAGAAAGGCTGCCATGGAAATGAGAGAGATGATGAAGATCTTGATGGAAAGGAATACAAGGTTGCAAGGTGAAGGCTCCAACCCTTCAAATCATAAGGGAGACAGTGGTGATAAAACTCCAAATGGAAATGGAGGGAATGGTGCTTCTCCACCACTCTCTCCTCCATCTTCTTCTACTAATTCAAGACCTCTTCTGAATTCTCCAAAGGGACATGGTAAAACTCCTTCACAAATTCCTTCATTAAAGCTTGATATTAAATTTGAATTGCCAATATACAATGGAGAAGTTAATGCTGAGAAATTAGATAA